>VDFB02362299.1:0-124123 GCA_007258455.2 Sequoia sempervirens
AATTCTTTTGATACCTTCCTTTCTTAGGAGGCTTTGGTTCCACAAACATTTAGTTCCTCATGAGATGTCAAAGGCTCATTTTCTTTCTCCTTGCTAGCTTCTGTGTGTGCCAGTGTTTAGCCTTGAGCCTAATCTGCCAAGATTCTTTGTGGCCTTCTTGCAGTTTCTTTGCACCTCTTTGGCAATATGACATCCTCTCACTTGTCTTGTTCATCTCAAGGCAAGGTCTCCAATGGAAGGTAACAATGCTCCTCTTCCTCATATAACAATGAAGGCTTATAAGAACTTCGACACAGCCTCATGAAATTGTTCTTGAAACCTCTTCTCAGAGTGATAGATGCTGAAGTTTAACCCTGCCCCCTTTTCGATGAAAGAGTGCTGTCCTCTCCATGGAGAGGGAAAAATCACCACCTTCAAATCTTCGCTGTTCTAATCTGTTGCCTTGCAAAATAAGATTGGTTTTGGATTACCATTCCTCAAGTAATATGCATTCATGGCTGTCTATTCAGTGATGAGTGCTTCCGATGGCTGTCTATTAACTTGTTACTTGGAGTGCTTCATTCCATCCTTCCTTGCTTTGCACAACAAGTGGTTAGATGAGTAGCTGATATAATACAACCTCTTGATGCCATTGGCAGACCATACTTGTGCTTCTTAATTGGTCTTGCTGCTCCTTGATCTCCCTACTTGCTTCTGCTATTTCATTGAACTTCTCTAGGCCACCTGGTAACAAGTGGAGGTTCCCCAATCTGGTTCTGCATTATAGCAGCAGTAATGTGGAGCAAAGAGGCTAATTAACACCCTTTCAAGATAGATCTCTGGGACTAGATAGAAGAAGACACGTGTTCATTCATTTGAACTTTTACTCTTACCTTGGAAAAGAGGGGTTTCATAGAAAATATGATATTTTTAGCCAAATCCAACCAAAGGAATCTATAAACAAACTCCACATGATTATCATAAAAAGTGCTTTCAGCCATGTTTTGCGCAACCATTGTGGAGCCCTTGAAGCAGAAATAAGATTGTCCAGACTCTAGAATGTATCAATCTACCTTCAGAATAAATTGCAAAGGATCAATAGGATTTCAGATTAAGATTTGCTGTATTTCCAGAAAATTTGGCTAAGAAGTTCATGATTAAGGGTGAATTTCAAGCTTCTAACCTGGCCATCCAAAGGAAAAATTCAAAGTACACCCACATTAGTTTAGTCTGTTTTCTATGCATAGTTACATTTATTTCTCTCCACTTTTTATCATCATAATGGTGATCCATTTTTTTTTGAGTCCTAATAGGGCTGAAGAACCCCAAAACTGTTCAATGATAAATATTAATCATATATTTCACCAATGTAAAAGTTCCATATTGATATATTCTGTAGGACATTGTTTTTGATTATCTTGGCCACAAATAAATTTGTGTCCATACTCCACAGAGTCTGAATAATTTGAGTACACTCATAATCATCTTTAGGTATGGAATGAAAATAGGGCAGTTGTTCCTCGACTTTTTTTTTTTTGGAAAAAAGGATAAAATTATATTAAGAAAAGCAAAGTTTGAAAACTCGGACTCGGCAGCCCAAAATAGGACTCAGACTTGAGACTCGGCACAGACTCAGCAAAAAACTCGGCTAGGACTCAACAATGAAGAAAACTGTAGTTTTACAAAAAAACAAAAACAAATTAATGCAGTTAAAGAACATAAGAGCCTAATTTGATTATCATTTTCTCATAATTCAAATATTACACATGTTATATGATCTTCAAACACTTAACATTTGAAATTTCATCATTCATACTCATAGTTTCAAACTTTCAAATGAAAAAAAAAACAAAAAACAAGTTTTAAACAATCATACTCATTGTTTCTAGGCGATGCGAAGAGTCCTTAGTTGGGACTCAGGAGTCCGACTCTAGGACTCATGCGAGTGACTCACCAGGACTTAGGAGTCCTAGCCTGGACTCTCCAAGACTCGGCTCGGGAGTCCTTGGCGAGTCGACTTGGCGAGCCCTAGGACTCGGGAGTCCCAAGAGTCTTTTCCAGGACTCGTAGAGTCTTCAAACTATTAAGAAAAGCTTTAATATAAATTGCAACAAAAGGACTTCTAGGTGGCCAACACCATCATTAAAGCTAAAATCTGAAAAATCCAAGGGGGCTTTCCTTGAATCCACCAACTCATGTGACCCCAAGAAATCCAACTAACAACAATACTGCCTCTTAGCCAAACATTCAAAATGGAGAGGTTAGTTTTGGTCATAAATATCTTGGGAAAGAGATTCCCAGTCAGACACATTCCAATTACTACCACCATTTGATGCCCACTTAGCTAAGCAGTCAGCAATTGCATTCCATTCACAAGGAATGTGAGAGAAAGTAATTGTTTCAAAATTAGGGGTAAGACGAAGAATTTCCTCAACAATACTCGCCATGCTCCAAGAAGAGTTACTCTCACCCTCATTGTTTACGAGGGACACCAGGATCATGGAATCCATCTCACAGATAACTTTCCTCCAACCCAATTCACAAGCTCTTTCAAGAGCAACAAGAAGGGCCCTAGCCTCCATTTGGTTGTTAGAACTTCTCCCTAGATGAGAGGTGAAAAAGAAAATAGTAGAACCCCTGCTATCACACCCAATTCCGCCAACCCCTGGATTACCTCTTGATGATCTGCTAGTATTAATTTTCAAAAATCTAGGTGGTGGAAGAGACCACTTACCAATCCTGTTTAACTTCTTAGAAACATTTCCTCTATGGTTTGGCTTGCTGGTGCAAGGGCACCAAACTTACTTTTTGCAAGCATGGTCAAGTGAAGTCTTTAGGTAGTTTTAGGTGTGTTTGAGTCTTTTTGATTTAATAAGGCTATAATAGGCCATTCCTAGGGTTTTGAGGTCATTTGAGTCATTTTGTGCAAAATGTAAAAATATTGCAAAATTGACAAAAAGTTGTCAAGGCAAAAAATGTAAAATTGCAATTAGGGAAGGTGAAGAGTCATTTTGAGTGGGGGAAGTTTAAAAATCAGTTGTATTTGGTTTAGGAGGTTGGTAAGTATTTAAAAAGGCCTTGTAAATGTTTCAAGAAGATTAGACATTGAAGAATTTGAATTTTGAATGCTAAAACTTTGTTTTACTAAGAAATTTCTGTATTTTTTGTGTTAAATCAGCAATTTCAGGGATTTGTATGAACCCGTACAGGCTCATATTGCTCTATTGGTGATTGGATCAGGTGTGGGGCTGTTGTAGCTTTGTTTTGCATCCTTTCTTGTGTGATTTCATTGTGTTTAACACATCTGAGAGGAAGATTTATGAAGACGGGTTGGTGAGGACAAAATTTTAAGGTTTTGAGGGTTTAACATGTATCAAAGGCCATTCCACCCATTGTAAATGCTGTGTCTCGGTGGAATGGGCCTATTTAGATAGGTTTAGGTGTTAGAATGCTTGGAGGGAGCAAGGGAAGGTTGTTTGCAAGTTTGGGCATGAAGCCCTAGTTGAGAAAAAGAGCATTATTGAGTGAAAAATAGAGGTTTTAGTGTGTAAAAGTGTGTAAAACTTTGGGGCAGCAGGTTTTGATGATGGAACAAGTGTGTGCAAACATAATAGGGCGTGTTTGAAGTGTTGGCCAAGAGATTTGACGCCTGGATCATAGTTTTTCAGAAAGCCCTCCTAGGAAAGGCATAAAAAGAGGGTTTCTTGATTTGGTGATTTGGTGAGTGTTTCTCTTGAAGGGGAAGGTGGATTTCGAGGTTTTGAGACCTGGTAAGTGGCTGACCAGCAGAAAATTTGAGGGGCAGCAAGTTTTAAGGGTGGTTCCTTTGTAAAACATGCCTAATTGGCCTTGTAGGACAGCGGTGAAGTCTAGTTTTGATGAGGTTGGTCCAAAGTGACCATAGGTGATTTTCAGATATGTTGAAGTATTCCAAAATGGGTCAATGTCATGTCCCCATCTGAGTAAATACACCCGGTACAGTGGCGAGTTAGCCTATCATTTACGATCCTCGTGAAATTTGTGAAGTGTTGAGGATCCATTTTAGCTGATTACTTTCCGGTGTTGGTTAGCTCCGGTTTGCGGTGTGTCGAGGTTTGGGCCTTAGCGGGAGTCTTCGAAGAGTCTTTTCAGAGAACTTTCTATTTTTAGAAAGTTAGGTCAGGCGGAAGCTGCTATTTCGGGCAGGGCACCTGGTGCACTTTATCAGCTCAGATTCGACCCAGTTCAGCAGACGGTTGATTTGACGGAGTAATTAATGGGTTATTAAATATTTAATAATTTGACTTTATTATAAAGTCACTTTATTGAAATATTAAAATATTTAATTAATTGGCTCAATTATAAAGTATTTAATTATACTTTATAATATATTATTATAATGTGACTTAATGAGTATTTAATGCTCATTAAAAGTGGACGCCAATTATTTAATCATTTTTCCTAAGTTCAAAAGTGAAAATTAAATCATTTATTTAAATGATTATTTTAATGAAGAATTAGGACGAACTTTTCAAGAGAGAATATATTACTCTTCACAGGCAAAATCGAACTATCTTGTTTATTATTCAATTTTGTCTTCTGAGCATCTGAGCATTGGAGTTTGCAACCCCTAGGGTTTCTGGCGAACATCGTTTCTGGAGAACGTAACCTCTTCAGAGATCAGGCATACTGAGGCTGTGAGATACCAGCTGAAGATTGCACTTGGTGATTTCATCCAGAAGTCACAGATTGAGCTTAATCATTTAATCAGACAGAGATTCATCAGTATTCAGCAGAGATTATTCATCTTCCATCAGAGGCGACTTCATGCATTTCCATTCATCTGAGTTCAGGCACGAATTTCAAGAAGCCGTACTTGCATTTATTGCTGCAGACTGGCCGTACCAGCAAGGCCGTACTTCTTTGTCACTGGAGAAACGCCTTGTATCTTTGGATTCTGGCGATTGGAATTGGGACGCAGGGTTATCTAGAGACTTGTGCATTGGAAATTGAGCCTGAGATTCCTCTTGTTATTTCTGGCCGTACTCTGTCCTTTCTGCTGCAGCCGCCATATTAATTACCAGGTTTTTTCTATTAAAATTTCAGATCATGTTTTCATTATTCAGATTTTCACATTGTAAAAGCTCAAAATAAATAATAGAACAGTACGCCTATGTTTCCTGAGAAGGATCTGAGTCCTTTCATGCAATTTGAATTTGTTTAGAATTTTCTATTAATTTCTTTGAGAAATCGCAATTTTGCTTTTGCCTGTTAAAATTCATCAAAACACAAAAAAAATCCAAAATTTGCAAAAAATCAAACAAAACAATTAGGGTTTCAGTTTGGAGAACCACCAGGGGTTAAGCGTTAATTATCGAACCTGAGATCTCACACCATCTTGTGCTTTTGATTGATTATTAGTCTGATGCATTTCGGAGTTTGCCTTTATGAACCAAGATATTGGTATACGAGGAAGGTGGCGAGACGAGGCAAAAGCCAATTTGGAGCCAGGTCCTCAGATTCCAATTCGGACAATATCGGGGGAGTGCTTGGTTTCCGCGAGATCAGGTTGACGGTAGTAGCGGTGTAACTAACACTAATGGCGAGCAGTGAGCCTTCCTCGGAGACTTCATGAGGGATCTAGAAGACACATCACGGAGGGTGACCTCTTGGAGTAAGGAGTTTAGGCGGAGAACCATTAACATGATGGATATGATGTCGCAGTTGATGGGTACTATTAGGCAGGGTACGCCCACACAGCCTCATTTCATACAGATTGGACAGACGAGCGGGACCACTCCAGTGGATCAGCCATTGGCATCAGCTCCTAGGCAGCCGTTACCGATCTATCAGGAGCGTAGGCCAGGCCAGCCTACTTTCTTACCCGGAGATACTCCACCTCAGACTCCAGGGGCAGAGCATCAGGTGCATCATCAGGACTTCCAGCCACAGAACGGCATGTCGGTGGCAGACTTGACGAGATTTCATGGCGAGTACATGTCTTTAGCGCCTGAGATCCGGCAGGCACTTACAGTTCATGAGTTTATAGATGTCTATAAACCCAGAGGAGGAGGTAGATTTGATCGTAGACCCCCACAGCATCAGCAGCAGTAGCCACAGGTGAATAGAGATTTACAGTATGCTGTGAGCAAGATTACACTGCCGTATTTTGACGGGTCCGAAAAGACATCAGCTAGGTCATGGGTCGAGAAATTGGACAACTATCTGTCACTTAGACCTATGCAGGAGGATGAGGCAATTAAATTTTCCACTTTACATTTGGACGGAGTAGCGCATGATTGGTGGCACCACGGCATGTACACGTTAGGCCATCATGCGGTTAATACCTATCAGGAGTTCACGAGCCGATTGATAGAGAGATTTGATAGGAAGGATCCGGAGTTGTATTTTAGAGAGTTGGCTCAGCTCAGACAGACAGGCAGTCTGGAGGCATACATTGGCGAGTTTCAGAGAGTGGCCTTCATGGTGACTGGCATTTCAGAGAGGAGACTCATTATCTTATTTGTTGAGGGTTTGACAGAACCCATGAGAGGTTGGGTCAAGGATTTTGACCCTCCCACACTGCAGGAGGCCATGCGGAAGGCACGCAGCATGGAACTTGCCGCACCTCGCAGCAAGTTCAATTCAGGGTCCACTCCATACACGAGACCCAACAGGCCTTTCGACAGGAACAATGACAGAAATAGACCCTTTGACAGGAGGAAGGATCAACAGGATCCGAAGAAGCAGAATGCACCACCATTCGACAGGGAAACGTTGAATGAGTTACGCAAGAAAAAGTTATGTTTTTGGTGCAAGGCACCCTATGATGAAAAGCACATATGCCCACTTCGTCCGAAAGTCAAAAATAACCAAATGGAGTGGTTTTATGAGGGCGAAGAGCAATCTGATCTGTCAGACCAGCAAGCTGATTCCGAGCCTTCAGATGATGAGAAGTCTGAAAATGAGAATGAACATGAAGGTGGAAGGAAGCTACAGGAAGCCCATCTGACTAGTCTTCAGAGAGATGGTTCATTTTGACTCCGTGGGCTCTTAGCAGGTCAGAAGGTGATTACTTTGTTGGATACGGGTGCGACACATAATTTTATTGATGCACGTTTAGTGGAGAGACGTGGTATCCAGACAGAGGCTTTCGAGGGTATCCGAGTCAAGGTAGCTGACGGATACACTCTCAGGTGCGACAGAAAGATTACTGATCTTCCGATGAGATTGAACAACTATGAATTCAATACTGAATTCTATGTTGTTAATATGGGTGATACAGATGTGGTATTGGGGATGGCATGGTTACATGATTTGGGTGAGTTCACGCTCAACCTACGGGATATGGAGATGAAATTTAAGGTTGACGGAAGACCACATGTCATCAAGGCAATACGGGACAGTAATCTTAGGATGGTTTCATTCAGACGGATGGAGAGGCTCATTCGTCATGATATGGTTGACTGGGCGGCTGAGTGCATGTTGATGCCAGCCCAGCAGGAGCCGCAGAAGGGTGAGTACCACCCTGACATACAGATTTTGAGGACTAAACACTCCAAAGTGTTTAGCGATATTCCACCTGGCAGACCTCCAGACAGGGGTACGGAGCACATTATTGAGTTGGAGGAGGGCGCAAAGCCCGTTATGATCACTCCCTACCGACATCCGAAACGACTCAAAGATGAGATAGAGAAGACCATTAATGAGTTGTTAGCTATGGGCCATATCAGACCTAGCAAGTCCCCTTTTGCTTCATCGGTTGTATTGGTGAAGAAGAAGGACGGATCACTTCGGATGTGTATCGATTACAGACAGCTCAACAAAAGAACAATCAAGAACAGGTACCCTATTCCACGTATAGATGAGCTGATAGATGAGTTGCACGGAGCAGTCTTCTTTACGAAGATTGATTTGAGATCGAGGTACACCATCCAATGAGATCGAGATGAGGGAAAGGCGGGATATTGAGAAGAGCAACTTTCGGTGTCATTGCGGTCGCCGAAGTTCTTAGTTTATGCCCTTGGGTTAACGAATGCACTGCCACCTTTAGAGGGGCAACTATGACGGAACGGTGCTCGGTTAGGGAGGAGATTTGTGTTAGTCTTTTTCGACGACATTTTGGTTTATAGCAGGTCATGGGATGAGCATCTGGCTCATTTGGACACAGTCTTGGGTATCTTAGCAGATGAGTCTTTCTATGCTAAGGAATCCAAGTGCGAGCTTGGCATGGAGGAGTTGTTATATCTGGGGCACATCATCAGTGCCAAGGGAGTGAGTATGGACCTTGAAAAGGTCCGAGCTATTGTTGACTGGCCGGTACCTGAGAACCTTACGCAGCTCAGAGGCTTCATTGGAGATTTGTTAGTGGGTTCTCACGTCGCACCGCACCCCTTACTGACTTGACGAAGAAGGGGGCTTTTACTTGGTCACCACAGGCACAGGAGTGCTTTGACAGGTTCAAGGTGATCATGACTTCATGTCAGGTGCTAGCATTGCACGACTTTTCAAAGTCATTTTGATTTGATACGTGATGCTTGGGGAGGAGAGGGCATTGGTGCCGTTTTGATGCAGGAGCCTCATCCGATTGCATTTGAGAGCAGGAAACTCAGGGGTCCTGAAAGATTTTATAGCATTTATGACAAGGAGATGTTAGCCATTATGCATGCATTGGCTAAGTTTAGGCAGTACCTGGTAGGCAGCAAATTCAGTGTTCGTACTGATCATAACAGCCTAAAACATTTCCTTGGACAGCGAGACTTGAACGAGAGGCAGCAGAAATGGGTCAGTAAACTGCAGTCATATGACTTCGATATTACTTTCATTAAGGGGAAGCAGAATATAGTAGCTGACGCCTTGTCTCGTAGACCCCAGTTGAATGCCTTAGCACAGATTACAGAGGATTGGAGGCATCGGATCATTGCAGAGTATGCTAAGAACCCATGGGCTTCTAGCATCGTTGACAGGACAGAGCAGGACGACAGGTATACAGTTGTAGATGACTTGATCATTTACAAGGGGCGGATTCTTTTGGTTCCTGGCTCTGAGGTACGGACTACAGTTTTGAGAGCCTTTCACGACCTTCCTATGGCAGGCCATCCTGGATACTACAAGACTTACAAAATGGTTAGGGAACGGTTTACTTGGAAAGGGCTGAAAACTGATGTTTTGCAGTATGTCCGTGAGTGTTCTGTGTGCCAACAAAACAAGCAGGAGCACACTTATCCTGCTGGATTACTCCAGCCACTTCCGATACCTGACAGGAAGTGGGAGTGTTTATCTATGGACTTTATCACGGGTTTGCCGAAAGCCCAGGGTAAAGATTGCATTTATGTAGTGGTCGATCGGTTGACTAAGTACGCCCATTTTTTCCCGATTACGACTACTTTCACAGCATCGCAGACTGCAGAGTTGTTCTTCAGAGAGGTTTTCCGATTGCATGGATTGCCTCGGACGATAGTCAGTGATAGAGACAGCCGGTTCATGAGCAACTTTTGGCAGGAGTTGTTCAGACTTTGTGGGACCGAGCTGACACCGAGTACCAGCTACCATCCGCAGACCGATGGACAGACAGAGATTGTCAATAAGTGGGTGGAAGGCTATTTGCGTAATTATATAGCTGGTCAGCAGAGAGCTTGGGTGAGGTGGATTTACTTGTGCGAGTATTGTTATAACTCAACTCACCATATGACGATACAGATGACCCCCTTCATGGCATTGTATGGGTATGAGGCGCCCAATCTTCTGGATTTGATTTTGAGCGATAGCAGAGTGCCGAGTGCAGGTGATATGATGCAGAGTCAGCAGGACATCTTGAGGTCTCTCCGAGACAATATCCAGCAGGCACAGAATCAGCATAAGCAGTATGCTGATCAGAAGAGGGTTGAGCGCAATTTTGAGGTGGGTGATATGGTGTACCTCATGTTGCAGCCGTATCGTCAGTCTACTCTGCGGAAGAGTGGGGCAGAGAAACTAAAACCTCGCTACTATGGTCCATTTCGTGATGTCAGACGAGTGGGCGAGGTTGCTTATGAGTTGGACTTGCCAGCTGATAGCAAGGTCCATAATGTATTTCACGTTTCTTGCCTGAAGAAGGCATTGGGTCAGCATGTTGTTCCCTCTCCAGTTTTGCCACCCCTTGATGATGAAGGGAAACTGATACTAGTACCTGAGGCCATCCTTGAT
Organism: Sequoia sempervirens; assembly: GCA_007258455.2. Classification (NCBI taxonomy): domain Eukaryota; kingdom Viridiplantae; phylum Streptophyta; class Pinopsida; order Cupressales; family Cupressaceae; genus Sequoia; species Sequoia sempervirens. The sequence continues at coordinate 10,144 of VDFB02362299.1, forward strand.
ATGAGAGAGAGACACCTTCGGAGGCGTGTGATCAGGGAATATCTGGTCAAGTGGAGAGATTTGCCAGTTGAGGATGCTACATGGGAGTCAGAGGCGATTTTACAGCATCCAGAGTTGAGATTGCTTGAGGACAAGCAATTTCAGGGAGGGCGGACTGTCATGTCCCCATCCTAGTCAGTACAGCTGGTGACGAGGTTAGCCTATCATTTGATCCTCGTAGGCTGACAGGAGTGTTCAGAGGATCCATTTTGGCAGTTGCTCAGTGTTGGTTAGCTCCAGTTTGCAGTGTGTCAGGTTTGGGCCTTCGCAGAATCTTCCAGAGAGTCTTTTCAGAGAACTTTCTATTTTTAGAAAGTTAGGTCAGGCGGAAGCTGCTATTTCGGGCAGGGCACCTGGTGCACTTTATCAGCTCAGATTCGACCCAGTTCAGCAGATGGTTGATTTGACGGAGAAATAAGGAGTAATTAATGGGTTATTAAATATTTAATAATTTGACTTTATTATAAAGTCACTTTATTGAAATATTAAAGTATTTAATTAATTGGCTCAATTATAAAGTATTTAATTATACTTTATAATATATTATTATAATGTGACTTAATGAGTATTTAATGCTCATTAAAAGTGGACGCCAATTATTTAATCATTTTTCCTAAGTTCAAAAGTGAAAATTAAATCATTTATTTAAATGATTATTTTAATGAAGAATTAGGTCGAACTTTTCAAGAGAGAATATATTACTCTTCACAGGCAAAATCGAACTATCTTGTTTATTATTCAATTTTGTCTTCTGAGCATCTGAGCATTGGAGTTTGCAAACCCTAGGGTTTCTGGCGAACATCGTTTCTGGAGAACGTAACCTCTTCAGAGATCAGGCATACTGAGGCTGTGAGATACCAGCTGAAGATTGCACTTGGTGATTTCATCCAGAAGTCACAGATTGAGCTTAATCATTTAATCAGACAGAGATTCATCAGTATTCAGCAGAGATTATTCATCTTCCATCAGAGGCGACTTCATTCATTTCCATTCATCTGAGTTCAGGCACGAATTTCAAGAAGCCGTACTTGCATTTATTGCTGCAGACTGGCCGTACCAGCAAGGCCGTACTTCTTTGTCACTGGAGAAACGCCTTGTATCTTTGGATTCTGGCGATTGGAATTGGGACGCAGGGTTATCTAGAGACTTGTGCATTGGAAATTGAGCCCGAGATTCCTCTTGTTATTTCTGGCCGTACTCTGTCCTTTCTGCTGCAGCCGCCATATTAATTACCAGGTTTTTTCTATTAAAATTTCAGATCATGTTTTCATTATTCAGATTTTCACATTGTAAAAGCTCAAAATAAATAATAGAACAGTACGCCTATGTTTCCTGAGAAGGATCTGAGTCCTTTCATGCAATTTGAATTTGTTTAGAATTTTCTATTAATTTCTTTGAGAAATCGCAATTTTGCTTTTGCCTGTTAAAATTCATCAAAACACAAAAAAAATCCAAAATTTGCAAAAAATCAAACAAAACAATTAGGGTTTCAGTTTGGAGAACCACCAGGGGTTCGAGAGAAATGTTTGGTGTCTAAGGAGATTCAATTTGGTTGTGTAGTTATACCCAATTTCAACTGTAGGGACTACTACAAGAGTTTTGGTCCTTGAATGCAAGAAATTGTGGATCTGATGAAACAGGGTTTTCTGAGAGTTATGTTGATTTGAACCTGTCAAACAGATGTTGTTTAAGGTGTATTGGAGGTCAGGTGAGAGTTGGACTCAAGTTTTGGTGATATAGAGTCTTTTGGGCCTTGTGAAATCAAGGTACTGTGAAGTGAATTAGGGTGAAGTTTGAGTTAATCAAGTGAGTTTGAGTTTGGTTGATTGGAAGACCTCCCCTGCATTGCATCACTTGCTAGGAATCAAGGTTGGACAAGATATCCCCAAGCGACTAGTCAACAGATAATTAGAAGTGGAAAAATGCCCCTCAAGAGAACACTTTGCCCCTATAGTTGAATTGATTGAATCTTGGATTTTTTGCCAAACTTGAGCATTTTCTCTGAGATACCTTTGAAAAATCTTGCGATTCCTCTCTAAACATGTTTTCCAAAGGATAAAAATAGGGCCAATTTCCCAAGCAACCTGCAAGAAAAAGGCAGATGTAGGCGGTCTACCCAAGCTAGCCCAAAATTCCAAAACGGAGGTAGCATGAAGAGTTGGCTGCTTCCATCTACTCCACCACTTTCTCTAGATGGCAAGTGCAAAAGGACATTGAAAAAAGAGATGAGCCACATTTTCCTCACTGCTATTGAATAGGACACACTTAGATGGTCCTTGGAAGCCTCTCTTCTTGATATTATCCCATGTAAGACACTTGTTTTGATACACTAACCACAAGAACATATTACATTTTGGCCAGCAAAATTTGTTCCAGATTTTCTTCCACCATTGGTCTACCTTAATTTCTCTCTTCTGTTCTACAACATGATAGCCAAGAGCCACAAAATAAGTCCCTTTTGAATCATTCCCCCAAGCTAGAGTATCCTGGCCAATTAAAGAACAATACTTTCTTGAAGCCAATTAAGAAGATAGAGTATTGTAATCTTCAGGAGATCCCCCTCTAGGCTAACTACTAGGCTCCTTCCAAAAGAACTTTTGAGAATTCCCCAATCTTATAGAGGTTTTGAAATCAGCCACCTTTGACCACCCTGCATCAAGAAAGATATCGCTTAACGACTTTAGGGTGGGGTAAGAAGAAAGAATTGGCGAATACAAATCCCAAGAATCATTCCAAAAAAAAACATTTTCCCCACTTTTAGCAATCCAAAATAGGTCATCCTTAACAATCTAAGCACCCTTCTTAATTGTATCCCATATCATAGAACCTTTCCCAGCCAAAGATATTCTAGGAACATCTTCATCAACAACACCTCCTAAATATTTGTAGTTAAGAATTCGGGCCCATGGTTGCATAGGATTCTTGCACCACCTCTAGAAAAGTTTAGCAGTAAGAGCATGACAATTAAGCTTTGCTTGTTGCAAACCAAGTCCACCAAAACATTTTTTCCTATAGACTTGGTCCCATCTATCCAAATTCCTTGCTCAGAGGAATTTTCTAGAAAGTATGTCAAATTCTTTCAAAAAGCTTTTAGGAGAAGATAAAACAAAGAATCTATAAATAGGAAGTGCTTGCAAAACAGACTTTAACAGGATTAGCCTCCCAACAAAAGAAAACCATTTGAACGTCCAATGACTAACCTTCATTTAGAACTTCTCTAAGATTTTCTTCCATTGTTCCCTTTTAAGTTTACGAAAAGTTAAAAGGGATAACCAAATACTCAAAAGGTAACTTCCAAATTCTAAAGCGCAACATATTAGCAATTATGTGTTGGATAACCTTAGGAGTGTTAAAAAAGAAAATGTTTGACTTATCCTCATTAATTTGTTGCCCTGAAGCCTCCAAATAAATATCCAAAACTTTCCTAAGACTTGTCGCTTCCCTAATATAGGCCAACCCCGACAAAGTTGTATCATCCACAAACTAGAGATGAGATTGAGAGCAGTTTCTTGACCAATACCATCCCTAAATGTAACCATTAGCCTTATGGGAGTTAAGCAATCGGCCAAGCCCTTTTGCCATAAGGATAAACAAATAGGGTGATAAAGGATCACCTTGCCTGAGCCCACGAGCTATTGATAAAATGGGGAAGGGATACCATTGGTAAGAACTGAGGAGGATGAAGTCACGCAACTCAAGATCTAGTCAATCCAACCTTCACAAAAGCCAAATGTCCAAAGCATATTTCTGAAGAAAGACCACCGAACTCTGTCGTAAGATTTAGACATATCTAGTGTGATAAACATAGCCTTTTGCTTAGAAACAACCATGGAATGAATTGCCTTTAAAGCTACAATAAACCCATCAAGAATTTGGCGACCTTTGACAAAACCACCTTGCTCTTGAGAAATGAGAGAGGCCAGACCCCGCTTCAAGCGCTCTGCAATAAGCTTAGTAATGACCTTATAGGTAACATTACATAAGGCAATGGGCCGAAATGAATCAAAGGAGATAGCATCCGCTTTCTTAGGAATCAAAGCACGAAAAGTAGAATTGATGGCCTTTAACATTTGTTTGTTATATTGGGATTCTTGAACTACTTTGAATAAATCCTCTTCTACAATATCCCAAAATTCCTGAAAAAATTCAATTGGAAATCAGTTGTTCCTCTTGACTTATAGATAAGGAAATCATGAGATTTTTGCAAATTAAAAACCTTCTCTTTTGAATAGGATTGTTATTCCTAGGTACATGAGATTTTTTCTTGTGCGACAACCAGTGTGATAAGTTTCTTATCAAGCAGAGATCAGAGTGCCCAGAATTGCTCAAAAGCATCTTCTGCTAGGAGTTCAGATTCACTAAAACAGTGAGAGGATTTAAGAAATGCTTTTTGAAAATCCATGTATAATTTGTTCTTTGGATTCTGAAGTACCAACTGTGAGAGTTTTGGTTATTGTTTTAGTAATTTTTTGTTAAAAGATATTTCAAAAAGCTTTAGGTGCGCTTTGTTTTGACAACCAAAATATTGTTTGAGTCATTGAAGTTGAAAGGATTTTTCTATCTGCTAAGCATTCATGGCATAGGTTTGAAATAACTGTTAAACATTGTTTCTTGACGACTTACCCTGAGGTTGACTTAAGTCCAGTAGGAAGTTGGAACATTTTTAGTTGGACTAGGGATCCTGCTGTTGATTTCATGCTACAAAGGGAAGTTGGAGCAAATATAACTTAAAGGAGTTGTGTTCTAGTGAAGCTGATTTCCTTATATTATTATTTGGGGAGGCTGTGGGATTCTAGTTAAGAACTGTATATTGTGGTTTCTTCATTCAATATTGTTTGTGTATGTGGCATATATGATAGGTATAACAACTTACAGCTTCTCTCATCCATGTTGAGTAACAATTATTGCAAATTTAAGGGTGCTTTGAGCCCAAAATTTTCGTTGCAGGAATAAAAGGCAACTGAAGTTCAAGGAAGAACTTGATCATTAACGGAGTATGGATATCTTTTTTTTTTAATTATACTTTGCTGCAATAGTTTTGACTCCCAAATTTCTGTCTATTCCGTCTTGTTTAGTTATTGTGTGATAATATTGGTATTAAACCATAATGAATGGAGAAAATAATTGAAAATTTGTGATTACATTGTTATAGATAATTAGTTTTGAAGCCTTTTTCTGTCCCAGATTTAACTGTGAGAATGAATCCAATCTCTAATTACTGTTTCTGGTATTTGTATAATTTTTTAAAAATTATCTGTCAACTATACTAAAGTTGCTTATTTAGAGGAGCGTTTAGGCAATCCATATGCTAAATTGTCTTTGTTGTTTTTTGAACAGGTGGAGAATCATTTGTTGGATGTTCTGGTAGCCATGTTAAAGAGTTTGGTACCAGATAGAATGAGGGTAAACATCCAAGTATCTGGTAGTTGAGTAGTTTTAGATTGTACATAAAGATTAGAGTGATGTGAAAAATAAATGTCTGAACTTTGAATATGTTTCACTATCACCTTGTTTCTTCCTGTCTATCATCTCATAGCATCTGCTGTTAATTCACTATAAGAAAATTGTTCTTTTACGAGCTTTTATGGAAGTTAGATTCATGGAATATGTGCAATATAAAAAGTAGGAGCGTAATCAACTATACACAAATAAACTTTATAGGGTGACACTAATTATAGCTAGCATAATCAAAATTTTGGCAAAAAGGATGATTACAATTGTAAGATTCAATGTGCATCCAAACACAAGTCTAGATCTAGGTGACTACAAAAGATTACAAAAGTTAGAAGCAAATATGTAGATGGTGCAAAATGCATATATTAAGTAATTGTCAAGAATATGGACAGATTGAAATGAATTTGATTATTCAATGGAAGGAAAGAGCTACAATACATAGCCCCATGGTTTCTAAATCTGATGAGGATGAGGAAAAGACAAAAAACCAAAAAACAAGGGACGGCCTTTGAGTTTCTAAATTTGAAAGGATAAGAAAAAACAAAATCCCATGAAAGAAGGAAATGACTAGTAATTATTTATCGTATCCTACCTAAGTAATAAAAAGAAACTACTTAAGAAATCTTAATATAATATGATGCAATTAAATAATTACACTAACACCCCCCTTAAGTGCAACTTAGGAGAAATGTGAATATGATGTGGGTCCCATTAAAACAAGCCATTTTTGATAACAATTTACAATGATAAACCTCCAAAGAGAGAGAATGAAGAACCACTCTAAAGAGAGAATGAAGAGAGAGAGTAGATACCCCCCACCAAATGGGATGCTTCTTGCACTAGAGATGGAAGGATGATAGAGGAAGCTGAAGAAGATCCATTTGCATAGAAGATCCATGTTGAAGTTCTTGCCAATCCAAAAAAGAGGGAAGAAAATGCAAGATGGAAATCTTTGATAGCTATGTGGCAATCTCCAAATTGGTGGCGAGAGGTGTGAAGATCAGATCAATTGTCTTAGGCCTAACTAAATATGATGGCAAGTCAAGATATGGTGGAAACTAAAGTAGCATAGGAGTCAAAGAAGATGTGACAATGATTGCAATGGAATTGTCATCAAAGATTCAAGTTCTCAGAGGTGTCCTCCAAATCTATAAGGTAGGACTCATAATACAAATACTCAAGATCTGCTAAGTACTCATCCCAATGAATTGCCTTTGAAAAACATATATGCGCTTGCTGAATTGAATCAATAGAAACCCCAATCAAGTCAACGGCCAAGTTTGAAGAAGTACAATATGATGGAGATGAGATCCTTGTGCATGTTATTTGACTACATTGCTTATCCTTGGATAATGTTTCCACACAAGATGTCTGAGTATGAACAAATGGTATGTCGGCCAAGTTGGAATGCAAGTGTCCTTACCCTCAAGATGTTGACTTGTAGATAAAGAAGAAGATGGGCCCTCTAAATTTGTAGTGGGAGTCATAGAAGTTGAAGTCTCAATCTTTGTAGGTGGAGCTTCAGGAGAAGTCTCTATCATCTTGATGTTTAAGTTCTTTCTATTTATCAAGCACTATTGTTGATGATTATAGCAGCATCGTGCGATTCCTTCCAGCCCAGATCACTTGGAGAGAACAATTAAATGTTAGCTATCGGCTATTTAATTGTTATATGCGATTTCCTTGAAGAGGCACTTCATTTGATAAATAATGATTAAATGTATTTAATGAAGTGATACGAATTATTGAGGAGGCGCGATTCTAAGGAGGCCGACTTCTTGATTATTAATTGTCATATTTGTTGATCAAGGCTGGCATGTTATGTTTGGAGAGTCACGTCTCTCCCTTCATGTTGTATATATATTCATTTGTTTGATCATTGCTCATCATCCATTTTCAGCATTCAGTTCATTCCATTATCACTTGTCTCAAGTGCGAATTCATTATAGGAGCAGTGCGAGTTCATCATATGTGTAGTGCAATTTTGATAAAGACTTCAGTTCTGTGTTAGCAGATTATATGTGATAAGATCTGTGATTGCATCATCTGTTGGTGCATTATTTTGGCCCCTCTTATTGGCCTCATTTGTACAAGTGTTTCTCTTCAAGAATTAATATATAAGAGATATATTAGTGCTGGGTTTTTCTCCCTCAAGAGGAGGGTTTTCCCAGGGTATCTGTTGTGTCTTGTGTTGATTTTTGAATTAATTTTCTGTGCATTTAATTTGATCACTAAATTTAACATGGTATCAGAGCGGGTTTGAGAAGATCGTGATCAGATTTGTCCTTACAGCGATACTCTATTCTCTTCTTGATATTTATTTGTCTATCTCTACCTTAGTCAAGATGGTGAACGGTTTGAAGATTGAGGATAGACTCGAGGGAGCATCCAACTATACATCATGGAGGTTTAGAATCATGCTCACATTGGAAGAGAATGATTTCACTGAGTTTGTGGAAACCAAAGTTCCCGAACCAGAAGAGGAAGAAGAGAAGTTGCAATGGAGGAAGAAAGACATCAAGGCGAAGAAGTTGTTGGTTGATTCCGTCAAAGACCATATTGTTCCGATTGTCTCCAAGTTGGAGACGGCAAGGGATATGTTCAAAACATTGGAGGAGATGTACGAAATCAACAACACAAGTCGAACACTTGCACTGAAGCAACAACTACACCATGTGAAGATGGCGAAAGGAGAAATAGTGATTGCCTATTTCATGAGGATTTCGGAATTAAGAGATCAACTCTCTACAATTGGTCATGTGGTCGATGATAAAGATTTGACGATGCTTGCTCTCAATGGTCTTCCATTATCATGGGAGTCCTACATTCAAGGAATCAGTGCAAGATCTAAACTTCCTAAGTTTGATCGCTTGAGGGCTGATTGCATTCAAGAGGAGTCAAGATTGGTGGCTAGAGGCGTTGGTCAAAGTTCATCTAATGAAGATATTCATGTTCTTGCCTCCCAAACTTTGAAGAAGAAAGGAAAAGATGGAAAGAAAGGATTCTTCAAGAGGAATCGAGATAAGGGAAATGATGGTGCTCCCCCTTCCAAGAAAAAGAGAGACTTGTCCAAGGTCCAATGCTTTAGGTGTGATAAGTTTGGCCACTTTGCTAAGCATTGTCCAACTAGACCTAAGCAACAAGCCACCATTGCAGATGTTGATGATGCTTCTCCGCAGAAGGATACATGTGAATATTTATTCTACTCGGCATTGTCAAGCAATGTACCTACAGACACCAACACTTGGCTGATCGACAGTGGAGCTTCTCAACACATCACAGGTTTTAAGGGGCACTTATCAAGCTTGGTGGAGAAGGAGTCTTCCGAACAAGTCATTATTGGAGATGATGCAAGCTACTTCGTGAAAGGGATTGGGACTTCTACTCTTCATTTGGATTCTGGCATCACACTTCAGTTGAGCAATGTTCTTTATGTTCCAGGAATCAAGCACAATCTCATTTCAATTTCAGCCCTAGAAGATAAAGGATATCAAGTTGCCTTCTCTAAAGGCAAAGTACTTGTGTGGATGGAGAATTCCAGCTTCAAAGATGCTCAAGTAATTGGAGTTAGACATGAAAGTCTCTACAGACTTTGTACGCGTCCACTGCAGGCATTAGTTCATGATTCTTCAAGTTTATGTGATCTTTGGCATCGAAGATTGGTTCACTTTCACTTCTGAGCCTTACCTATCATGGAGAAGATGGTTACGGGTCTTCCTAAGTTCAATAAGGAGCATGAAGGAACTTGCAAGGGTTGTGCATTGGGTAAGAATACAAAAACACCTTTCCATAGTAGAGAAAATAGATCTAAGTGTATTTTAGACCTTATTCATTCTGATTTATGTGGACCTATGTTTGTTCCATCTTTGAGTGGATTTTTGTATTATGTTCTGTTTATTGATGACCACTCTAGAAAGACTTGGATTTATTTTTTGAAAACTAAAGAGTCTAAGGAAGTGTTAGGAAGGTTTAAGGAGTTCAAAGCCTTGGTAGAGAATCTTTCTGGTAAAAGAATCAAGGTCCTCAGATCAAATAATGGTGGAGAATACACCTCTGGCAGCTTTAGGGATTTTTGTATTGATGCAGGGATTAAGAGGGAGTTCTGTGTCCCCTATAATCCTCAACAGAATGGTATTGTAGAAAGAAAGAACAGGACAATCGTGGAAGCAGCAAAAGCCATGATCCATGACCAAGATCTGCAAACCTTCTTATGGTAGAAGCTTCTAGGATTGCTGTATATGTTCAAAATAGAAGTCCTCACAAGATCTTGGAGAATGACTCCGGAAGACGTCTTTACAGGGAAGAAGCCTGAGGTTAGTCATTTGAGGATCTTTGGATGCCCTGTCTATATTCATGTTCCAAAGGAAAAGAGAACAAAGTTGGAGCCTTCTGGCAAGAAGGGAATCTTTGTGGGCTATAGCGAGACATCAAAAGCCTATAGGATATACATTCCAGGGCAGGAAGTTGATCAAGATCAATAGGGATGTCACATTCGAGGAAGATGTTGCATTAAGGAGATCCAGGGGCACTCATATGGAGATCGATAATGAAGAGTCTCCTCAGGATATGGAAGTTGACCATACTCATGAGATTTAGAGGGAGACTTCAGAAGCGAAAGAAGATGTTGATCCTATTGAACCCTTAGAACCTACTGATGGGCCTACTGACGTTGTAATTGGGAGAAAAAGACCTCTATGGGCTAGGCGTACTATGCAAGAGGCTGAAATTTTTACAGCTCCTAGAGGCACATTCAGAGAAAGTAAAAGGCCACATAAGTTCTCCAGTTATGTTGCCTTAATGAGTCAGATTATTGAATCCGAGCCTGCCTATGTTGAGGAAGCATCTAGTCAACAGGTTTGGAGAGATGCTATGGCAGAGGAGTACCAATCAATTCTCAAGAATGATGTTTGGGACATTGTTCCTAGACCCGAGGGAAAATCTGTGGTATCTTCGAAATGGCTCTTCAAAATCAAGCATGCAGATGGGAGCATTGAGAAGTACAAGGCAAGATTCGTGGCTCGTGGTTTTCACAGAAAGAGGGTGTTGATTACAAAGAAACATTTGCTCCTGTTGCTCACTATACTTCTGTCAGAAACATCATTGCTATTGGCATCTAGAGGATGGAAGATTCACGATGGATGTGAAGACAACGTTTTTGAATGGTGTGATTGAGGAAGAAGTTTATATCGAGCAACCTGATGGATTTGAGGTTCATGGGAAGGAGTCTCATGTTTGCAAGCTGAAGAAGGCCTGTATGGTCTTAAGCAGGGCTCCTTGTGCATGGTACGAAAGGATTGATCGTTACCTGTCAAGTTTGGGTTTCTTGAAGAATGATGCTAATTCAAACCTATACTTCAAGGTAATTAATGGTGAAGCATTAATTTTGGTCTTATATGTTGATGATTTGATTCTTACTGGAGAAGATCACCTGATTCTTGAATGTAAGGAGTTGGCTTCTGAATTTGAGATGAAGGACCTTGGGCTCATGCATTACTTCCTTGGCTTAGAAATCTGGCAGAAACTAGATGAGATGATTCTAAGTCAATGGAAGTACACCATTGATATACTTAAGAGGTTTGTTATGATGGATTGTAAATCCATGCCTACACCCATGGAGACCAACCTACACAAATTGAAGGAGGTTGCAGCTAGTTCAGACTTGGTGGATCCTACTATGTACAGACAGTTGATTGGGTCCTTGATGTATCTAGTTAACACTAGACTAGAGATCTGTTATGCTGTGAGTGCACTTAGTCAGTTCATGTGTGAACTGAGATAGATACATCTCGTTGGAGCTAAACATATCCTGAGATACTTGCGTGGCACAGTTGGATATGGATTGAGATACTCTTTAGATGCAGACTTGGAGTTGCATGGCTATACTGATTCTGATTGGGCAGGGTGTGTCACTAACTGGAAGAGCACCTCTGGATGTTGCTTCAGTTTGGGTTTTGCTATGATATCCTGGTGCAGCATGAAGTAGTCATCTGTGGCATTGAGTATAGCAGATGCAGAGTATATTGCAGCTTGTATGGCAGCTCGGGAAGCAGTGTGGCTTCGTAAGCTCCTTGCAGGATTGTTTGGACAATCAATGGAGCCTACTATCATTCATTGTGATAACCAGAGTTGTGTGAAGCTTTCTGTCAATCCTGTGTTTCATGACAAAACCAAGCATGTTGAGATCAAGTACCACTATATTAGAGATATGGTCTGCGGAAGGCTATAGTTGAGGTATATCACAGCGATGAGCGATGGAGACATTCTCACCAAGCCTCTCTCGAGAATAAAGTTTGTGTACTTTTGAGATAAGCTTGGTATGGTGGAGAATCCAGTTAACGAGAAAGAGTCTCAGTATCAGTGAGCCTATTTATTATTTAATGAGTTCTTCTCTGTGAGAGAAGTTCGAGGTGAAATCCCTTGTTAATGCATTTCTCTTTGAGATTTGAGGTGAAAGCCCTTGTTTCCACCCTCTGAGAGAGTCATGGTGGATGTCATGTGTGTGACTCCATGACAACATCTTGTACTTGTGTTTCACCCTCTGGCAGAGCCATGGTGAAAGTCATGTTGAGGTGACAACATCACACAAGTGGTGAACACTTGTACACACCATAGAATGGTTGTAGCCATTATGGTTGATATCATGTTGAGGTGATATCTGATATCACAATGAGGTGATATTCTTCTTTTCCACATTTGGTTGTAGCCAATGTGGTAAACATCACGTTGAGGTGATATGTCTTGTGCAACTGGAAGTACTCTCCCTAGCTGAGAGGGAGTGTTGATGATTATAGCAGCATCATGCGATTCCTTCCAGCCCAGATCACTTGGAGAGAACAATTAAATGTTAGCTATCGGCTATTTAATTGTTATATGCGATTTCCTTCAAGAGGCACTTCATTTAAATGTATTTAATGAAGTGATACGAATTATTGAGGAGGGGTGATTCTAAGGAGGCCAACTTCTTGATTATTAATTGTCATATTTGTTGATCAAGGCCGACTTGCTATGTTTGGAGAGTCATGTCTCTCCCTTCATGTTGTATCTATATTCATTTGTTTGATCATTGTTCATCATCCATTTTTCAGCATTCAGTTCATTCCATTATCACTTGTCTCAAGTGCGAATTCATTATAGGAGCAGTGCGAGTTCATCATATGTGCAGTGCGATTTTGATAAAGACTTCAGTTCTGTGTTAGCAGATTATATGTGATAAGATTTGTGATTGCATCATCTGTTGGTGCATTATTTTGGCCCCTCTTATTGGCCTCATTTGTACAAGTGTTTCTCTTCAAGAATTAATATATAAGAGATATTAGTGCTGGGTTTTTCTCCCTCAAGAGGAGGGTTTTCCCAGGGTATCTTCTGTGTCTTGTGTTGATTTTTGAATTAATTTTCTGTGCATTTAATCTGATCACTAAATTTAACAACTATAACTGTTTTATGGTCATATGTTTCAACAACATTAAGAGGTGCAAGACAATTTGACATGGAATCCTCTGGGAATGGAGATTCATTCGAGTCTGCAAATATCTCCCATATTTTGGTCCAAAGGTCATGTGGGCACTCAAAATGTTAGTGGTGGTCATCATGGTGTCAATATTGAAATCACATAGAATGAATCCCAAGATATACTCAAACTTGCATCCTCCTACAAAGTTGTGGCAATAGGATGTGTGTTTGGGAGCTAGCCATAAAGATAGGGCAAAAGATGAAGCCACTTGAGATGTGTTTGGATTCCATCCTTCCAGAGTTTAGAGTTTTGTCCATCCAATTTGATTACAACAAGATGCCTTTTGATGTCCATTATTAACTCCTCAAATTTAGCCTCACAATAGATCAATCAAGAGGCTCAATCCTACGAAAACACAAGATCGCCTCTTGGCCACAACCACTCCCTCCACTTCCCTTGCCACCTCAACAAATAATAATGATGGCACTTTATATTTAGTGTGATTATAGTTGCCATTTGCTTAGTCAGTGAAGTGGTTTTGATTTTAGTGTATTATAGATGCAAATCAAGCTATAGAGTTGAAAAGTAAAATTTTATGATAAATTAGATCAATCAGATTGCTTCAATGAGAAGTACACATACTGTGCACTTTCAGAAAATTGCAACCAAAAGCGTTACTGTGAGGGCTCAAATGGAGCCCTAGAAGTTCCCAAAATGAAAATTGCTCAATATCACCTGTGAGAATCTGCAATTTCTGGAAAAACTAGAGACTGAAATTAGGAGCTGTTTGTACCATTGCAAAGCGTAGGTAGTAAAACAAAAATGCCAATGGAGAGGATGTAGGATTGGGGGGAGAAAGATGCTGATGTTGGTATGATGTCACCTAACAAAATATGCAAAAATGACAGAGTATGCTTTGTAGATTCCAAATTATCATTTTCAAGGCTCAAACTTGCCTCCATATGCATAAACCAACAAATTCAAATTTGAAACAGCTAAACCTGGTTGGGAAACAACTTTTGTGGAATAAAGCTGTTTTTAAGGGGTATATACCTTGAATATGCTACTGCCAGTCGAGTTGTTGAGGTGCTAGTAGTGGCAGAGCATAGGAGGGTAGGAGAATAGATGCATTGCTGCTTGAGGGAGTTGTTGGAGGTGGCAAGAAATGAGCATTGCCCAAGATTGGTTACTTGTGGGTGGTAGTTGGTGGCTATTGGTGGGTTGTTGGATCTAGTGGCTTTTGGGCTGCTAGTTGGTACTAAATATTGCTAGTCAACTTGTGAAGGGTTTGTAAATGGCTTGATAGGGTTTGTGTAGGAAGGACCTTGTAGGTACCTCAATTTTTTTTGAGTTTTTTGTTTGAAACTTTGATTTTCATTTTCACTTTTACTTTTTTTTTTAAAATAAAAACTTTATAAAAGCAAACAATGTAGAAAAAATATTTCTATAGACTTGTACCTCCTTGCGTAAGTGATTGTGTGATTTGTACAATTGGTAGAGGAAGATTTTTCTTGACGACTCCTTGCTAAGTTATTCATTTTACCCTATTTGACATTTGATTTGTAGGTTTTTGGGCCTTCTGCATGTGATGGCATGATTTGTTTCAAGTGAAGATGCATCAAAGACAATCTCTTTCCCAAAGCTTCGATTGAAATATTCATTTTTCAGAGGACATGAACCAGCTACATACACCAACAAAGGTTTGATACCATGTAGGATTCAATGAGAATTCGAACACAAGCCTAGATCTAGGTGACTACAAAAGATTACAAAAGCTGGATGCAAACATGCAGATGGTGCAAACTGCAAATATCAACTAAAATCCAATATCAAGAATATGGAGAGATTAAAATGAATTGATTATTTGATGGAAGGAAAGAGTTATAATATATAGAGATTACAAGGATGAGGAAAAAGTAGAAATAAAAAACCAGGGATGATTGCTAAGTTTGTAAATCCCATGAAAGAAGGAAATGACTTGTACTCATTTATCCTATCCTACTCAAATAATAAAAAGAAACTACCTAAGTAAACTTAATATAATGATTTGTGTTTTGCTAGATTTATAGTCCGATTTGGTTGAACTGCTGATACAAATAAGGTGTGCAATTAGGGATGTGTGGGTTTGTCTAGGATGAACTTGGGGGAACCCAAGGAGGATCTGGGTGGACCTAGCTGAAGTCAAGACGAACCTGTCAGATTTCTTACACTTTTTTTAAATTGCTTTTGATTTTTTAAAATTGTTTTTTTGTCTTTTGAATTTTATTTGGTCACCCTAGAAGGAATTCCCTACTCTGAAATTACCATCTAAAGCATTTCAAATAACAAATCAAACTCCATTTAGCTCATTTTTATTGCAAAAGACAAATAACATTCCAAAAGGCTGAACTTTCATTTTTGCTTGTCATTCAACAAAGTTGTAATGTCCCCTTTCGGGATTACCCTAAATCTTGTCCTAGAATCACAAGCTTAATATAGTTAGGGCTGTAACTTGCCACTTAGATGCTTCAAACAAGATAAATCTCGGCTTTAGGACTTCCCTTATTGATTATTATCTATCTTTATCTACCTTTCTTGAGCCCACTCCTCTTCCCGCATATTTCTTCTTCTAATTCTGAGTACATCCTATTAATGTTTCTGCTGCTTTCCCCTTTCAGAATTTCTGTTGTGTTTTAATGATGTGTCTTTGGTTCCTCCACACAGGATCTGCTCTAAAATCTGTTCTAATATATCCCAAGCCTTCCTTTTTACCCCATTCGATGCTTTTATTGGTTGCTGGATTGATATATCTAATGTCTTTATTGTTTCAGATTGCTGCCTTCACATGGGATCGTAGCCTTGCATAATAATCCCCCTTCCTTTCCTTTCTCTCCTAAGTTACCTGGTTCTTCTATGTACCCCCTTGTACCCAGCAAAATACATTCTGGTTCTGGTTTTGGTTCTAGTTCTTTGTGGGTTCGGCCAGGGTTCCTCCTTGGGCCCCCAAGTTCTGAACCCGGGGGCCTAGGGAGAATCTAGCTGAACCCACAGCGATTGGGGTTTACACCATCGAGCTTTTTCTTTAACTGATTTTTATCTGTTAAAAGAGTAGTTTGGAGATTATGTTATTGTTGAAGAACCTTGATATTATTATGCTCTGTATACCATTACAAAGTGCATTTTAAGAGCATCAATATATAAGAAGACTATGCTTATTGTGAGGTATCATGTGAGTCTAGTAAGCTACTTGTAAAGTGATTGTGTGAAACTTTAGAACATTATAAAAATCTAAGGCATAAATTATAAAAATCGCTATTTTGGAGAGCCTAATTTAAGTCTCTTGCAAGGTTGACTAAGGTTCTATTCTTAATTGGCTTCTTCAGTTGAAATGCTCTCCCTTTGTATCCCAAGTTGGAGGGAGTCACACCCTTTCCCTTCAATAGTTACAACTCTTCATTGGATACTAATAGTAATAATTCAGTTTTAGATAAGTTAATTTGTTAGTGCTTTCCAACCCCAAGCATTTTGATAGACAACATTAACATTCTCATAATTTTTAAGTAGAAAGTAAACACAAGGATGAGCTCCACAAGAATTAGAAATTAAAGCAGACAACCAAGTAGCTCAACCAAGTAGGGAAGTAGTTCAACCAGACAAACAAGTAGCTCAAGTAGGCAAACAAGTAGCTCAAGCAAGCAAACAACCAACTCAAGCACACAGGCAAGTAGCTCAAGTAGGCAAACAAGTAGCTCAAGCAAACAAGCAACCAGCTCAAGCATACAAGAAAGTAACTCAAACACATAGGCAAGTAGCTCAAGCAAGTAGGCAACTAGCTCAAGTAGGCAAGCAGGTAGCTCAAGCACGCAAGCAACCAACTCAAGCTAGCAGCTCAAGTAGGAAAGCAGGTAGCTCATGCACACAAGCAACCAGCTCAAGCTAGTAGGCAACCAGCTCAAGCAGGCGATCAAGTAGCTCAAGCACGCAACCAAGTAGCTCAAGGAAACAACCAAGTAGCTCAAGCATGCAACCAAGTAGCTCAAGCAAACAATCAACCAGCTTAAGCAACTTGACAAACAACATTTTTAACATTTTCATAGTTTTTTAAGCATAAAGTAATCATAAACACAATGACAAGTTCCAAATGCATAGTGACTAGCTCTAACATTCATCACACACACAATGGCTAACTAGCACATCACAATAGATGACGCACAGATGTCCATAATGCATTCTACTATCCTTGGAGGGTTCAACCACAAGCGAGTATGGGGAATCATAACCTGATGGGGAGCCTAGGACCCATCAAGCCAACTCTGGCCCTTTCCCTAACGATTTAGTCCCTTTGGGTCTACTTGGTCCACCCCCCCCCATTATAGAATGCATTGGTTCTTTCTTATAGGACACATTGGTCCTCCATTATGGAACACAACGGTTCTCCATTATAGGAGGCAATGTCCTCCATTATAGAACACAAAGGTTCTCCATTATAGGACGCAATGTCCTCCATTATAGAACACATGGTGGCTCGACTCCTCTAGACCCAAGGGCAGTACCCATTGAGACAACGACAAGTACCCCCTTGGCCCATGTGGGCTCATCTTGTCCACTCCTGGGTGGCATATCTAGAAGATGACCTCATTGTCCTGGTGGCTCAGCTCCTCTAGACCCAAGGGCAGTACCTGTTGAGACAACGACAAGTACCCCCTTAGCCCATGTGGGCTCATCTTGTCCCCTCCTGGGTGGTGTACCTAGAAGAAGACTTCATTGTTGTCTCCCTTTGCAACATCCTTGTAAGGTCTTTTGACTGCATTGGTGCCTTGGTTTCCGTACATTTCCTCAATCACGACAAAGTCCTTCCTCCTTAGTTCCTCTCGGTCATAGTGAGAAAGGTGTGGTTCCTTGCGAGAGTTTCATTCCTTTAGCTCATTTCTTGGAAGAGTTGCTCCCTTCCTTACTTCTTCCTTCGTATCTTATTCTTTTATTTGGGCCTTCTTTATCTTCATTTCTTGGCACTTGATTAGAGGTTGTTTCCATGTTGTGTGCTTGGCTTCTTTTTCTTTTTGCATCTGTGTTCCGGTTCCCAAATTCCCTTGCACTTGTGACACAAGTTTCCCTTGTAAATTTTTTTTGAATGTTTGTTATTCCTTGAGTGTCTTCTTTTGCATTAATTGTTCTTTCATTGAGGATTATTTAATTGTTCTTTCACTGAGGATTATGCTCTGATACCACTTGTAATGTCCTCTTTTGGGATTACCCTAAATCTTGTCCTAGAATCACAAGCTTAATGTAGTTAGGGCTGTAACTTGCCACTTAGATGCTTCAAACAAGATAAATCTCGGCTTTAGGACTTCCCTTATTGATTATTATCTATCTTTATCTACCTTTCTTGAGTCCACTCCTCTTCCCACGTATTTCTTCTTCTAATTCTGAGTACATCCTATTAATGTTTCTGCCGCTTTCCCCTTCTAGAATTTCTGTTGTGTTTTAATGATGTGTCTTTGGTTCCTCCACACAGGATCTGCTCTAAAATCTGTTCTAATATATGCCAAGCCTTCCTTTTTACCCCATTCGATGATTTTATTGTTTGCTGGATTGATATATCTAATGTCTTTATTGTTTCAGATTGCTGCCTTTACATGGGATCGCAGCCTGGGATCGCAGCCTTGCATAATAATCCCCCTTGCTTTCCTTTTTCTCCCTACCTTTTATGCTTTCCTATACTATATTGTGTCTCTTCGAAGAGATGTGATTCTTAAAGGGGGTGCGATTTCTTTTATTTAATGCATTTTAATATTAATCACTGCCTTGTTAGAGATCGCTTCATTCAGCATTGTTAGTGTTTATATTAGAAATAAATATTTCTATACATATTAATATTTATTCATTTATTTGAGACATAAATATTATTGTTTTTTTTGATAAGCAAGGTTTATATTTTATATTAAAATATTAGAAGAGAAATACATATCGTTTGCAATGCAGGTAAACTCCGCCGAACTACCATAGAAATCTAAAACCCTACCACCACAGGAAACGCTCCACAACCAGAGCAAAATTAACAGTCACCTTGCCCACCACAAACCCAGCTCCAGAACTATAACTTTAAGACAAGAAAATTCAGACACAGAGGCCAAGCCTCAAAGGAACCCGTTTAAGTCTGCAAATGAAGAGAAGTCTTCTACCCATTCCAAGCCCTCCTCCGCCACCAATCCTATCTTTCCTTTCAGAAATTCAACGGCCATTGCGAAGGTCATCTTGTGCCTCATGAGCTCAACCCCCTTCAAGTCTAAGAGAAAGGGGTAGACCTTCACTGCTTCGTCTGTCTTCCACAGGAGCTCCAAGTCAGAGGGACACGAAATCCCTTTGCCCACGGAGGCTGCTTTCAAGGTCTTCTCCAGACCACCCAACAAGTCGCCACAAAATAAATTCACCATCAATTCTCTAGCATCCGCCTTGGACACTTAAATGTCCAGAATAGCAGCCAAGAACCGTGAGGATATGTAAGCATTATCCCTTGCGAACTCCTTTCTGGCCAAGTGACCCTTTCCTAAAACCATTTTAACCGCTACCAAGACCAAGGGATCACCCACGAGCAGAATGCGTTTAAGCCTTTGGTCTGTGATCTCCATGAACGCTGCTTGCCTCTCCGTTGCCACCAACGAAACAAGAGTATCTGCGCCGAAACATTCCAGCCCCTCCACGAAGACTAAACTAATGAATTTTGAGCGCCTTGGCTTTGCCATTATCTGCACCCCAGCCGAAAAAACCCCCTGCATAGAGACAACCAACGAAAACAAATTTCGAGAAGCACACGAATGAACTGCTATCACCCACCAACATTAAAAATCCCGCAAACAACAAGGCCGATCCATAACACACGAGCTAAGAATAATGACAATGCAAGGCTATCCGTCCTTGCATGTGGTTTTTGTCCTTCGAAATCAAGCTTTAACCCGAACATCACCTCGTAATAAAAACCATTTGCCACCCGGCCGATTTGCATGATCTACTATGAACTCCGTACCCTTCGTTCCTCTCCATTTGGCAAGGCCATCATATTTCACTAAAACGACGGTCACCTCCATGAAGCACCCTATTTTGAGCGGACTCCAACCCCACAGAAAACCTTCTGCCGACGGCCACCTGGCATCGATGCCTTGGGCTACCACAAGAAAAAAAGAAAGAAGTGATGTGGCCATGCCACGTGTCTGCCATCCTTCACACCCCTGCCTACACCCCAGTGTCCTCACTCTCTGCCAACAAATCATCCACCATAGCTCTTTGCTGAGCTAGTGGGTGAAAAAGAAAAGGAGCGAGGGGGGGGGGGGGAGGCACCCTACCACCCACGGACATAAATTTTATTGTTATTTGTTCAATTATTTTGTCAATATTTTATTTTTATAATTGTTTACAATTAACAATATTAAATAGTAGAAATAAATATTTCTATACGTATTAATATTTATTCATTTATTTGAGACATAAATATTATTGTTATTTATTCAATTATTTTGTCAATATTTTATTGTTATAATTGTTTACAATTGACAATATTAATTAGTTCAGTTTTGTATTTTTATAATAATGATTTTATGATTATAATGTTATCTATGATAATTATAATTAAAACAATATTTGAATTGTAGTCTATATTTATTTTATTTGTTTATATCTTAATATTCATAATTTAGTGTTGCAATTACGGGGACATGACAAAAGGGAGCTGAAAATTAATCATTGAGGGTTCCATAGTTGTTGCATTGCGATTCCTATGCATTAGCAGGTGTGCATTACTTGCCAAGAAGATTATGGAAGAATATTCTTGAGAAGAGGTAAATTTTTTATTTTTCCTTTCCTACATTTTTGTTTTACAAACATAAAACAAAATCTCTGCTTTGCTTTTCTAAGTTTCATTCATTTTTCTATGAATGTATCACTATACTTAACTTTTTAAAAGATTTAGGTTTTATATAGCTATTTTTTTAAATTTTTTTATTTGTTTTGAATGTGTTGTTTATAAAATTTCTTGGCACAAGAATTACAATAGATTTACATTCTTCTCTTTGAAAGTATGTTGATATGATACAATAGGTTCTAGGAGGTGGGGGTTATATTTCAATTTACAAGGGGTGTGAAATGAGGTATTCAAGTTCATATAGTTGGGTGAAAGTCCATTTGTGTGGGATTTTTGGACTAGGTATCAAAGGTTGCCTTAGAAAGAATGGTGTACCCATGCCATTGGAGCAAGTGATAGCATACATTATGGAACAAGAGCGAGTAGATGAACTAGCAAGTTGTAGAGCAATTATCTTTTAGCAAATCAAAGGGAATGAAGCCCCCATTTAATCCCAACGTTGTGGTAGAGAGCCACCCATTTTTGGTCACTTTTGAAGAACTCACTAAAAATAAGAGACCAAAAGGACCTCTATAAATGGCATTTCAAAGTTAGCCTCGAGACATTGCTAATCAACAAATAACAAGGTATATTTATGCAAATAGGTTGGATTTCAATGTTTTTTACTCACCATATTTGCAAGAAATAGTGAGAAAAATTAATGAGGCTCCAAAAGGGTACAAGGGCTTGGGTTATGAGAAGGTGTGTGGCACCTTATTGGACAAAGAGGTCAAGCTTGTGGAAAATTCATTGAAGCGCATAAGGGATTTGTGGGCTGACATAGGGCATTGTTTCTAATGGGTGGAACGATGCTAAAAATCGACCTTGATGAATGTTATAGCATTGTTCTCTAATGGGGCATTGTTTTAGGGCTATGGATTGTGAGGGATAGGTTAAGGATGGCCAATTTATTTCTAATATTCTCATCACAATCATTGAGGAAGTGGGACCTTTTAATGTTGTTTAAGTCATAAATGACAATGCAAAGAATTGTAGAGCCGTTAGGTTGTTGGTTGAAGAATGCTATTTGCACATCTTTTGGACACCTAATGTGGCCCACTCTCTCAATTTTATGCTACAAAAGACTTTGAACAAAATTGATTGGATCAAAGAGTTGTATGTTCAGGTTGAGGAGATCCAAATTTTTGTCATCAATCATCACATGTCACAAGGCATATTTGAATTATTGTCAAAAATTGGAGCTAAAGAAAGTAGGCGAAGTAGTATAACATTTATATTTTAATTACTTGAAAAATTATTTTCTTAAACTTAGTTACTTAAGTCATAATTTGATTATGTATTCTAATTCTTCTTTAATGTTTGTTTTTAATTTTTAATTTTTGAATAGGTTGTTGAGATTTCTTTTGCCTCTAACATAATCATCTTAAGACAACTTGTGAAGGTTTGAGAGGCACTTTCTAGTATGGTCATTAGCCAAACTTGATCTATATGGAGGCAAAGCAAGATTGAGAGGGCAACAAATATTAAGCAGATGATCCTAGAGGACTCTTGGTGGGATTTTGTGTAGTATCTCCTTAGTTTCACCAAGCACATTTTGAGTATGATTTGTTATATTGACATGACAAGCCTTTTTTGGGAGAGATATGTGGTGGCATTGACTCAATGTTTAAGAAGATGAAGACCATCATAAATGAGAAATAACAAGACCTTCAAGAAAATTTCTTCAAAGAAGTGCATAAAATTATTGAAGAAAGATGTAACACAATGACCACCCCACTACATTTTCTTGCCTTTGGATTTAGTCCAAAATACTATAATGCATAGATTCTTTCAGTGCCAACAAGGATTTCCCCATATAGAGATTATGAAGTTGCTAAAGGCTACAAGGTTGCATTTTGTAGATTCTTCCTTGATCCTAATTTGCAGGATGTACTCAAGAGCGAGTTCATTGATTTTGTGCACTCCAATGGTCAAAGAATTGAGGCTCTTTGTGATAAGCTCAAGAAGGGATCTAATAGCTGGTGGTACTAGAGCATACCTACTTGGAAGCTTCCATTTCTCGACATATTGCACTTGAGGACTCCAAAAGTGAGCACACTTTTAATGCGAGTGGTAGTGGTACCGCTTGTGGTTCTTTAAATGTTCCTACATTATCTAATGTCAATGATGATGATGATGATGATTTAGAAAATCCATTTGACATTGAGAAGTAATTGTTGAACTTAATATTATTATTTTAATATTGAACTTGAAGTTTGAACAAATGAATTTTATGGTGGTTTTGTTGTTTATAAGATGTTGTGTTAATTCTAAACTTAATTCTTGCGTTTAGGTTGTGTACCTGATGAAGTTACAAGAAGGGTGGAAGTTGTTGATAAAATCACTCAGCATCAGGAGTGAGTGAAGAAATTTTTTGATAAGAAGGCTCGTCAGCGAGACTTCGAGATCGGAGATGAAGTCCTGTTATGGGACAAGAGACATGGGCCCAAGGGAATGCAAGGAAAATTTGATTCCTTGTGGCTGGGGGCGTTCAAGATCCACGAGTTCGCAGGGGAGAATTCCTACATTCTCTTGCACTTGGATGGAAGGCTCTTCCCGTTGCCATACAACGGGCAATATCTAAAGCACTTCATTCCTTTGGGGATGGAGTGATTTTCCTTTTAGTTTTTCTATTTTCGTGATGTGTATCCCCTTTCCGTAATGTTTGTATTATGTTGTAATATATTTCCCCGTTTCGTAAAGTTTTCGTCATGTTCTAGGTGATTAGGCAATCTTGTTTTAGGTGATTTTGGGGAAGTTCCAACTGATAGGTGATTAGGAAATGATCTTGACTCTATTGCCCAACTAATAAGACACTGGTCTATACTTTAAAACTAGAGATTCTTGGTTCTTCTATGCTGTAAGTATCCAACATGGTCCCCAGATAGAGACAATTGTAATACCCAAAATTAAATTTTTTGCTTCATTAAGGCATTTTGGTAAAAATGGTAAAAATTGTCGTCAAGCCAAAATTTTTAAAAATAAATTTTTTCATAGAATTTCTAAAAACAGACTTGAAGTAGGGTTTTCTGGGTTTGTTGTCAAATGGATGCTAGCAAAATTTTCTAAAAATAGAAATTTCTATTTTTAGAAAATGTCTAAAATAGAATCTTTGCATGGAGGGCTCAAATTGATTTTGATTGGTTAAAAATATGTCTCGATCAGGTTGGTCCAGTCAAAATCATCAAAAAGTTAGTTTTTCTTTGGTGGATCTATTTCGCTTTTTCAAAAGAAAAATTAGGACCTCCGAGGTCATCAATGGAGGATGGCTAGCTACTAGGTGTCAGATTCAAAGTCTCAAATGTTGCACTGATCGATCAATGGCGAAAGATGCTTGAGAAACGGTCAACGAAGGGGAATCTAAAAATAGTGAAATTTGTAAAAAAATATTCTAAGTCTGGAGAAAAAAGGCGCCTTTTTTAAGGGAGGCACTTGGTAGTAAATGCCTTAGCCAATTTTTTAGATTTTGCAGATCATGCACGCACAACGGTGAACACGGTCAACGCGTCAACAACGACGATCAACGCAATTGACAAAGGTGGTGAATGGCTGATGAGGAAATTTGAGAATCTTGAAAATAATCTAACTCTAGAGAAGTTGGTCCCCTTATTTCAAGGAGGGCACCCACCCAAGACTTCAACACTTGAATTTTTTTTGCGTTTTTTGAAAAACGTTAAAACCTATCCGTAGCTTGGTTCTGGATCTTGGAAAATCAGTTAGATGCAGTGTTTGAGGCTGATAGAGGGTATCATTGAACTCAGATTCGATTAGGCTTGTCAGATTGATTGACTTTCAGTCTTAGTTGTTCACAGATTGGCAGAAAATGATGCCCGAACAAGGGGTTCTAGCTTCCAGAAGCACGGAAAGTGAAAAAGAATGAAAATCTCAAAAAAGTTTCTAACACTGGCAAAGCTAGGTGCCTTTTTTCAAGAGGGCGCGCCTTTCTTTTCATGCCTTAGTAACTTTTTCGCTCCATTCGTGTTTTCTTACATTTCTCCTCCATCAATAGTTTTTGGCATGTACAATCACGATCAAACGTTGTTAGACGCTAGAACGAAGTTGGGAATCACTTCAGCAGTGGCCAAAGATGAGATTGCCATGGTCAAATAGAGCTTATCAATTGACAGTGCCAAATTGACGGATCATCAAAGTCAGAAGCAGGCTTCAATGGAGGTAGAAACGAGCAAAAATTGAAAATGATCAAAAATTTTCTATCTCTAGTGAAGTTGGGCACTTTATTTCTAGGAAGGTGCCCAAGTCAACTTGCCTTAATAGATTTTTGAAAAAAATTCGCATGTGCATGCTTTTTCCCACCCTATAAAAGAGGAATTATCTGTTTTGATGCAAATGAAGTCAGATATTTTGTCATGCAACTCCAAAATTCTAGGGTTTTGCATGAAAATGCTTTTAATCTCCAAACCCAATTTAAGAAAGCTTTGAGCATTCATTTTTCATAATTTGCAGGTTAGCTTTTAGAGGAAGAAACATAAAATTTTCTTCTCGTCAAGATTTGGAGGCTCAAATGAGTAATTTTTTAGTGTTCTTCATGGATTCGAGATTGGGAAGCATAGAGGCACGCTTTTGCATGGTCTGTTTTTCTAGGGCATCATGTTTTAGAAACAGGTGGTCAAAATTTTCAAGTTTCATCGATCTGGGTCTACTTGTTTTTCACTTTTCTTGAAGATTGGAAAGATTTAAAACTTTGCATGTCAGTCCCTATTTTTTTGGAAATCAACATGTTCGGGAAATCCTCAGATTTTTCAAAATTTGATAATCTAGGTCTCTTCAGAACGAAATTGTCCACAAAACCCATACCTCGGTTTTTCGGCCCTACTTCTTTAGGAAATTTCGCATGATCTTGCATGCTTGGGAAAAATCAGCGTTTTCTAAATCTGACGATCTGGGCCTCTTCAAAATAAGATTGTCTACAAAACCTAGACCTCAGTTTTCTTTCCGAGAATCTGCTTTTTTCTAAAGAAAAATCAGCGATCTATTTTTAGCTCTTGTACAAAACTTTTTCTAAAGATAGGTGTGTTCACAGTCAAAAGTCAAGTTTTTGGACATGCAATACTCTCCAACAGAAATCAAGACCAAATCAGTATTGCTCCACGATTTCTTGAGAACATTCAAAATTGACTTACATCATATGGTTCTAGTGTTTGATTTGCGTGCTTTGGAAGGTGCAGGAAACATTGCAATCATCAATCTTGATAATTTCGGGTTGCTTGCAGTAGCTTCTATCCCCATCTTGGTGCAAAGCCTTGAATTCGTAATTGTTTATGTCAAGCATTATAATCCAACTTCACGAGAAATCATATCAGCAGTGGGCGTATTATTTGCAGCCTCAAGCCGAAAGATATTGAGAAGTGTTTTGCAATACCACCATGGATAGAAAATTTCATCATATCTATTGAAGAATGTGAAAAAGTGTGGTATGCGCAAAAGGACAAGTTCCGAAAAAGAATGGCTCAAAAATGGCTGAAAGAGAAGCATAATACTTTGCCAAGGAATGTTGAGCGTAGTGAGTTCAAGAAGGAATTTGCAGTCATAATTACTTTACTCAACCAAGTCATCGGTCAAGCAGAGGCCAATAAATTCCAGCCTTGGATGTTTTACGTCATTTCCCAGATTGTTGACAGAACAAAACACTATGAATGACCAACATTGATCAGTGATAGTCTCCACTGTCAGATGACAGAGTTCTTCAAGGCCCATGAATTCCACATGATATCCTACCTTGTATATCTAATGGCCTTTCAAGGCAAGTTTAGAGGTTTGAATATCATTGGAACTCTGGGTGTTCAACATGTGTATGATCATTACCCACAGTTAGAGTTTTTCAAAATCTGAACGGTGTTACAAGCGGGTGAATGATCTATTCTTGATGGATATGGTGTGAGATCTTGATAATGAGTTGCATATACGGATTTCAATGGATGCTAGATGGGCAATGGTGGAGTGGGTTGATTGGTTTATCCAATTCCCCACATTCTCCTACATAAGAGTAAATGGCTTCTCAGGTGATCCAGTCATGCTTCCTAGATATCCAACGGATGAGGTCATGTTCATGGAATTTCTTAGGCAAGTACACAAAGTGCACACATTTTTGTGTAATAGACGCAAGCCTACATTGAGTTTCCCGTTTGAGATGAGGATATATAAATGCAGATCAACAGCTAATGCTAAGTTGATGAGTGATGAAATGTCAAGGTTTGGTCTCAAGCTTTTCAAGGAGAGATGTTCATACAATCCTTGTGGTGTCTTTGCAGCACGTCTTGGTCAAAATCATGCACATATACCTACAGTTGAAGATTTTTGGGTTAATTGTGTAGATGAGTTTGAAGTGCGCAAGCGCAACTACTCTAGACCTATTTCAGATGATGATGGGGATGTCCTACTTCCCATGTATGCCCAAGATCAGGTCGAGCAATGGCCACTTTCACAAGTTGATTGGTTTGCCAAAGAGAGCACCTCAATTGAGGAAAGGACAAGCCGGGTTATCAAGAACAGTAGGATCTTCCTAAACAGTAAGTCTTTAAGAAGACACAAAAGGTAGCTATTCCAGTTGCAGAGCCGCAAGTGGTTCGGTCATCTCTACCTTCTTCTTCTAAGCCAAAATTGAGAGCGAAAGCTATGAGCAATCCTCCAGAAGATACAAAGATTAGCAGAATGACAAAGAGCTTGAAGGAAAAGGTGAATCGTTAGGAACACTTAGTAGATGCACCAGAAGTTCTAGTTGAGTCAGCACCACAAGTTGAAGCCATGCCTTCATCTCCCGTTCTTTCGCTGTGACCAAAGCCTTCTCCTATTCATATAGATTTAGAAGGCGATTCACTAGTTCACAATGTCTCAACACCTATTGATCCATCGGGAGTTGCTGGAGCTGGAATCGATCCTCCTAGAGAAGTTAGTATAGACTCCTCGTCTTGGCTTGAGAACTTGCTAGGTAGGAAGAGGAGGAAGCCTTCTTATTAGTTGAACTTTGCAGAACTTGATAGCGTCTACCAAGACACAACAGAGAAGAAACTTAAGAAACAAGTTCATATGGAGAAGAATTCTGATGGCGAGATCATCCTTGAGTTTGCCACACCTCCTGAGGACAAGAACATTGATGAGGTTGAAATTGATGACTTCAAGGTTGTCAAGGCCAATCTCGAAAGAAGCACCTAGTAAATTGATGTAAATCTCTTTGAGGTTGCAACAGATAATCTGAAGGAACGAGTGCTCAAGGATGGAGAAGATAAGGTAGCCCTCAAGGCTGAGATTCGACAGCTGTGGTAGTATGTTTCCAATCGCCTTCATGGTACTTCACAGACTACTTTGTTGCTTCCACAGATTCTGGAGTCACTTGTAGATCAACATCAGCTGAGTCAGTTGGTCATATAAGGAAAACATATGAGAGATTGGGTAGAAGAATTCATCACTAGGGGCAGATTTACACTTGTAGAGATGTACCAATTAAGGTATAACACCCATGATCTTCACTCAGGGATTCAGGAGTTTGAGTAGAATATAGCAGAAAGGAAACCAAGAAATGAGATTGTCATTTCCGACTTGAGGACGACTTATGATTCAATCATTACAGAAGAACACAAAAAGAAGCTTTTTGCTTGGAGAGAACAACACCTCTTCAAAGTACTCTCAAGTTCGTAAGTACGTTTGTCTCATAGATCCCTTGTTCATATCGTCATGAAGATGGCACTTACTTTGATCTTAGTGAAGTGCAAAAAGAGTTTAAAAATCTCATCCGTGGCAGTTTTAATGGTGATCCTGTTGCCTGCAAGATGAATCATGTTGCCGCAATGTTTAGCAAAATTTGATGAAGCAGCTGAAAAGAGGAAATAATTGCTAAGTTTGATCACAGATGGTGAGGAGATGTTGGAAAAATAGTACATCATTCTGGATAGTATCAGTGTTCTTGTTGAAGAGGTAGTTAACAGCTTTTTGGAGGATATGATTTCCCAAGTTATCAATGAGTGAACTACCAGTTGGAGCATGCAAAGATTTATAGGAATAGAACTCAAGTAAAGGCAGCAGTTAACTTGATGCCTTTTCCAAGTTAAGTTGTTTGTTCTCATTCATACATATCTATTCTTTGGAAATATCAATGTATAGTTGGAGCTTTTCTAGTAAACTAATATTAGCAGTTAGTTAACTGTTAGTTATCTTTTGTTTAGTCTTAGAAATAAAGCTTGCATATTGGCAAGTCTAGTTGTTAAAAGCAAGGGAATTTTAGGGTTCCCTACTCCTTTTTTGTATATAAATAAGGGCAGCCTTGCCCATTTATTTTTAACCGTTGTTGTGATAACAAATTTGTTGAGCCTACTTTGCTTGCAACTTTGTTATTCAGTGTCTGTTCACTTTTGTTTCAAGTGTAATATGGTTTGATCGCATATTGTAAGCCTACTTTGCTACAATCTGCTGTCCCAGAGGTGTTATTGCTGTTAGAATTTGAGGAAATAAATCTCATGCCTACTTTGCTTTGATCTACGGTCTCAATATCTTTCAGTATTTTGTTTATATGTTTGGCTTGCATAATCTTTATTTCAGCATACATCTCAAAAGTACAATGAGGCTTCAAGTGTGTTTTGGAAGCGAGTTTATTTAAGTATCTATGTTGAATCAAATCATTCCTTGTTTACTTCTGATTCTCAGGCTCTGAATTTACTCGACTTGTCAGAAGCGTCATTAGTTTATGCCTAGTTGTAGTTGAAGTTACGAAACCAGAGAAAACCTCAGCTACGACACATAGAGTTTTATAACCTCGTGCTCTTAAGCTAAGAATAAAAAGATTGGCAGTAGTTTAGTATTTCTTTTTAAGCATAAACAGCAAAGAGGGAGCTTCCCCTCCTAATTTGAAGAGCAGTCTAACTGTGCATAGCTGTCCGTTTCCAATCCACATTCTAGAGGTGCGAATTGAAATGCCAACACTCCACTTTCTGCAGCTAACGGGGATGACGAATGTTATTCAAATGAATAAGAATGTTGTGTTTAAGGCATTTAGGGCTGATTGTGGTGTGGAGGTTCACTAAAAAGCACACTTTTACATTATTTTAATTGACTCTGGGATTTTTTTAATAAAATTTGTGACCTTTTTAAAGTGGGGATTGCTAGCTGTACCTGGTTTTCTGTGCCATTTCTTGTCCATTTCTGAGATGTTTCTGAGTATCTGCCAGGTTCAGGGGATGGCGAGGGGCATTTTGGGACAAACTTCTATTCTTGGAATGTCCTCAGGACAGGTACATTTTTGCAAAAGGGCAGTGGATGCATCCCCACGTACCCTTGATAATAATCAATCCATGTCATGGCAGATTGAGCATTAGCAAGAATAACTTACATGTGTGCAAGGAGCCATCTCACTTACCTGGTTTCACTCTTCAAATTATCCAAAATTCTTGTACTGTTAGTAATGAAGAAGCCTTACCAGAACCATTGAGAGTCTGCTTCGTGTCCTTTTGTTTCAACAGCTCTTGTATTCTTCCTCAAGGATAGAAGGAAAACTTTGAACTAATGGACAACCAGGGTAAACAGACAGAGATCTCCTTGTTATTTATTGCATGGCCACATCTCCTTCAAAGAAGAAACAGTGAGCCCCCCAAAAGAGATGGCATGATGGACTGCGTAACATAGTAATAATGAGAATGGAAGTAATTATTATTAACTTTAAATTTAGGTTCTTCACTCTTCTTGATCTGTAAATATCCTTTGTAAGAGCCATAAATTCACCTTTCAACTCATATTCCACTATAGACTATAGTTATTAATAATAGATTCACATGCAAGAACAGAGGTGTCCCTCAAACACCTCTCAGCACTAGAGCTTAAGAGGAACTACCATAAATAATGAAGAAATCAACTATCCCTTTTACTCATTTTCCTGCCATGGAATTCAACTGATCAACAAAAAAGTTTCAAAAAATCACAGTTTCAATCATCTACATAACAAAATGATTATACAACCTGACCAATACCTTGACAACAACTATGCAGCCCAAAGGGGATCATTACAGTAATATCATTAATTTGCAGTGGGTGGTTGTATTTTATGTATTTGTGCATAGAGAAACTTGATGGTAACATAGAAAATTGTGTTAGTTATTGATGTTTACTTCTTGATGTACTTCGTAAAATATATTACAGAGTATGCAAGTAAAGAGATTAAGATATCATTGTCATAAACCATTAAAATGGAAGATGTCTTTTTACTCAGATGTGTTGAAAGGTTTGGAACCTGCTAGGGTTAAGGGTGAAATGGAGGATGGATATTCTAGTATTAACAAAAAAATATGGAAATTCTCTTGAGAGATATTTCTACATGTTTAGATTCATATTAATCTAAAAAATGTGTCATAACAGTCAGTCAAGAGGTGTATATTGTAAAGTATCAAATTTATTGGATTTATGGTTTAAGGGATCTGTGCAAGTTATGTTGTGCTAATAAACTGTGTCTGACCACAGGAGATATGCTTGGGCATAATGGGGAATTTGGCTTGCCATGCTGTTCCAGAAAGAGCCATGGTCACCACAAATGGGTTGGTGCAGATAGTTGTGCAACAACTATTTCTTAATGATTCTTCAAGTCTTTCCGAAACTTGCAGGTAATTTAGTTAAATAAATTAAAGTTTATACCAGGATATATGCAAGTTGGATATTAAAATTGTACAATTGAAGCAATTTGCATAAGATCATACATCCAAGCTTGCATGTCTCTGAAACTCATCTATGTGCTTTTCCACTTCACCATCTTGTGATATAACTAAATTATTCAATAATTTAGTGAGTAGTGTGTCGTTTTTTGAATAATAGATATCATATGCTTAATATGTTGTGTAAGAAATAGTTAGTGGAAAGGGGAGTTTTTATGGTGTTTTGCTGAAGTTGAACTTTAGGGTTGTTTGATGAAGGCTTCTGTACATGTTACCTTTTAGGGCAGAAATGCATTTTCTCTCTCGTTATAATCATCTCGATTCTTGTATTCAGAAATTTTCTCTTTTAAAATATGAAAGCTTTTTGGAGTTGGCCATCTCTAAGAGGGCCACATTTCTTTTCTCAAGTTGTTGATTTGAGACCATTTGTATAATAGATGTCCATAAATCTTCACCTTTTTTCTTAACATTTCATTTCTTTTTTTGTAATTAGCTGCCCTTTTATAGTTGTAGTCTTTGTCATACCTGCTTTTTTTATTTTGATGGTGGATTTTATCACGCTCTTTGGAGTTATCTTTTTGTAATATTGGTCTTATAATCAATACTCTTTGTAAGCATATACCTTCTTAATCTTCTTGTGTCAATATTAAAAAGATGTTATTTTTTTGTTATATACTCTTGGATGATTCTAGTTATTTAAGTACAGAAACCTAAGGTAGATTTTGATGTTAATGTCTATATTGCAATTATGCTTCAGCCACAAGGACGTTTATGAGACCAACCACAAGGGTTCCTCTCTAGCATAGTGGTTTAAAAATAACAATAGTAAAACTAAATTTTGGAAGTAAATAGCTGAAATCCTGTCATTAAGGTATATGAGAACTTGAGAGGTATCTAATTGATTATGGAGGCAGCTAAAATTAGCTTGATGAGACATCCATCCTAATAAAAAATCTATTTGCAAATTTGTCATGAGAAATTGCATGTCGCTATGAAGCAGGGGATCAAATTCATACATAGTTCAAAATGGGAACATGCTTGTGCCATGTTCCGTGGGGATGCATCTCCGTTGCCCCATGTGCTTCTTCGGACATCCTTGGCTACATGGAAATTGGCACCAATGCACTCAAAAATTTCTAGCTTATTTAGGGAACTGTTGTGTAGATATCCCCTTTTTCATATAAAAAGGGGGACGTCTAGGCATCCTTGGCAACCTACTAAACAGTTCAAATCTATGTGTTCTAAAGGTGGACATATTTGTGTAGTGTTTAGTGAAGATGCATCCCATACCCTCTAGGTGATGTTTTAGATGTTCCTTGCATTTTGATGACATGGTGATGGCGAGAAATCTTCCGGGTTACCTGGAAATCAACACACAACTAAGCTTCTTGCCAACATAATTTTACTAAGCTCTTTGTTGGGGGTAATTATGCAAATGAATTTTGTTTAATAGTTCAATGAAGGTTTTATAAAGGTTGTCACTCTAAAATTGTATAAAGGTGAAGCTAAGTTACCATGGGCTTGATTTCTGAATGTCAAATTAAATAGGTTAACCAAAGTCTGTGTGCATCCTATATGGACTGTACCATCAATCCATAAAACTAACATACTAAACCAAGTGACAAAGAACAGTCAAAAACAAGAGAAAGGACATGAAAAGAATAAACATAACCAGGTTTGCCATGTTCTCTTGAGCCTATCCTCCGTAGCTAACTTATAAATCCTTAGTCCAACAATTTAAGTGATTTGCATTGACCTTCACTCCAAGAGGCTCATCAAACTCCCTTCTCAATAGATGGTTATGAGGAGTTATTTCGTTGATAATGTAATCACCCTCTTTCACCTCTTTACCTGTTTGACCAATGCTACGATATCCTTCCACAACAGTATCACAAATATCACACCATATGTCTTCCTTATACCACAAGAACTAGAAACTAAGGCAGATTTCTTGTGAGAATATAATTTCTCCTGAAATGCCCAGTGGTCTTCACTCTCCAGACTCTGTAGGCCAATTACCACCCTTACAACGGACATCACCTACTCTGTGGCCCCTTCCACAATCTTCTTCCAATTTATCCATGTGTGCAAAGATAGAACTCTCAGCAGCAGCCATCGTAAATTTGTCAGAGCCTTACACATTTTTTTATTTACCTCATGAATGAAATTCTC
Source organism: Sequoia sempervirens (assembly GCA_007258455.2). Classification (NCBI taxonomy): domain Eukaryota; kingdom Viridiplantae; phylum Streptophyta; class Pinopsida; order Cupressales; family Cupressaceae; genus Sequoia; species Sequoia sempervirens. Next base: position 43,778 of record VDFB02362299.1, read on the forward strand.
AGTGTTCTCATGGGTAACTATTTCGTTTACACCATCTCTTAACCTCTTCTCCAAACTGCTTGTGGTTTGTTTAGTTCTAACATCTTGGTTTACCGCTTCCTCAAATATTTTCTTTACGTATTTCACAATGAGCAATAAGTAGTCCCATAAACTCCTCTGAACTGATTATCAGAGATGGGGCCTTTTAGTTTGTCCTTGGAACTGTTTTTATTTCCTGCACCAGCTACTGAGCTTGCATGGAAACTGCCTTGACCTCTTTGATCATAGAGAGCATAACACCAAATCAGAAGCAAAGAGAGGTGAGTACAAGAGGTTTGCGTGAAGGTTGGAAGGAGAAAATAGGTTGCAAACTCAACACTTCCCACAGTTAATGTCTCATCGATTGCACACACAAATTAATGAGAATCTATACATCGATAACTCTACCTTCATTTTTTCCCTTTCATTACCTTAGATTAAAAATCTGCACACAAAAGCTATGCCTAAAGGTTGGAAGGAGAAAGTAGGTGATAAACTTAACACTCCCGACAGTTAATGCCTCATTGGTTGCACATGCAAATACATGAGAATCTATAAAGCAATACCTCTACCCACATTTTCTCCCTTTCATCACCATAGCTTCAAAAATTGCACAACCACTCTGCTCTCAATTTTTTTTGAAAACTATCCCAAAGATTTTGTTATTATTAATGGTTTAGGCCCCTTATCTCTACCCTAATTCGTCTTAATGCATCTTGAGATATATATTACATTAGTACGTTCCATTTTCATGTCATGCTTCTTTATATAGGATATTTTTCCCTTTTGGTTTCCTTCACTTTCCTAGAGATGTCTTGATATTTTAATCTCTTTTTTTCTTGTGATAGGGGAGTTGCCCATTTTTGGGGTTGTCATGTTCATATTGTTCTTGAGTCCCGACCATGAACCTCAGTCTTGTTTACCTATGTTAGTCACGTATAGACATTGACTATAATTTCAATTTCCTTAATTATAGAAGGTTCAACTGCCAGCTTAGTTGTTTTTTGATTATGATAGTTGATATCCTCACCATTTTCCTGTTAAGGTTGTTATATAGACCTTTGTTCTATGTTTGTATTTCAATATTTAATGTCTCTTCTTGGTAAAGATAATTAACTTTCCTACTAATCCCTGTGTTGATGCATTTGAACTTCTTGTAACACACTCAAATCTGGTATGGAGGGTTCTGTGGCCATGTGATATGGTATTACCATATCAGATTGATGTTGTCTTCCCACAATAATGATGTTTAAGCCACATAAGTGGTCCCTTTGTGTTGCTTCTTGCTTTTTAGAGTTTTGTAGATATAATGTTTTCCAATTTCATACTTCTAAAGGCTTCAATATTAATATTGCAGACTTGAAGGTTTTATGTTAATACATGTTTCTAATGTTCCTCATTATGCTGCAATCCTATAATTCTTGCTCAACATTGGAAGCAGATTGTTGAGTGCAGGACTTCACAGTGAAGAAGCCATTAGCTGGGCAGAGGCTCTAGAGCCTGAGCATGTTTTACAACGTATAATGTGGATTGCAGCTAATACCATGAATTCTCACCTATTAGAAAAGGTATTGAAAAGTGTAGTTAAAATATTTTTTTCCTGCATGTGCAGCTGGCATGTGTTTTAATTGATGATAAATGCCTTTGAAGTGCTTGCTTTGGTTGAACATTGTTGAGCAACATAAACTGCCATAAAAATATAATGCCAGCCTTCAAAACATGTCTGCTCATGTTACAGCCATCTTCTCTTTTGGTTTGTGTTAGTTTTTTCCTCTTGGAATCAGTTCTGGATCAGATAGAATATCTAAAAATACTGAGAGGTAATACTTTGATTGAATAATATCCACTCGAGGTCTGCTAGATGCTGACATTGAATTGTTTTTTTCTGTATTATTATTGTTGGCTCACTCATTATCTACTGTGATGTCACTTTTCTTCCAAAAGTAGTTTAAGTGTTAGCAGCGGATTTAATATAATAAATGTGATGATTAAGATAATTTACAAGATGCAATATTACTAAAATGATGTGAATAACTAATATAGATTAACCAATGTAAGCATAATATGTGATGTTTAGACAAGGATTCTAAAGTACATAATTAACATAGTAAATTGAATAACACATCCATATAATTCACATAGATTAGCATCAAAATCATATAGACAATATTCCCAATATTATGGAATCAATGGTTCTCAATACTTATCTTAAAGTCATGGAAAGGCTGCTATCCAGCACTCAGAGGAAATCCGGCACTTAGAGGAATGGTTATGGACCTAGGCTATTTCCTGGCACAAACACCCCGGGAGGAACTGTTTCTTGCACAAAATCAACCTGTCTTTACGACATAAACACAGCCCTGGCCAGGACACTTCCGGGTGTACACTATACCCCGAGTTGGACACACGCTGTGTGCCCCTTCTCCAAATGTTTAAATGCCCACCTAGACCCTAACCTTCACTCCTTTGTGCCCTTTTAGTTCCTCTTTCTCTTTTCTCCTTGAATGTTCTCCATCCTTGAATGTTTTCCATGCCTCACATGAATGATTTATATATCCCTTTAAGGGGTAGTTTCCAAACCATCACACCCTTTCACAAAAGGTTGCCTTTTGATAATTATTTAAATAAATAATTATTCTTCCCCCTTTTAAAGAGTTTTTATGCATATTTTTTATTAATATCTCTTTTTAACTAAAGGATCATTTTATCTTCTATTTGTCTATCTCCCTTTTAATTCTAAGGGGTTATATCATATATTTCTCTTCTCTTGGGGAAAAAGTCACATAACATCTACAATTTAATTGTACAGTTGGAGTGATTTTTTATTAAGTAAAATGCCATTTTGTTCGCATATTTCAAATGGGTTGGCATTACCTTTTTAATGATTGTTGGGTTGGCCAGCCAAATCTGAATAAAAGTATGATTTTTTTGTTTTGTTACCTATCTATATATTTATTTAAAACAAGTCATAGACATTGGACTATATAAAATGCAATAATCATTAATCATTAAAAACCATAACATGTGTCCTCAATGCACACCTTTTTTTGTCATATTACTTTAATATTCTATCCATCACCTCTCCTGCAATAGTGCCATTATCGTGTGTTCACGCTTTTGTGTACTCCATTATACCTCTACATTCTTTCCTGTTTCTCCCCGCTTGGCAGTCCCTATCTCTGTCTATCATTCTTCCCTGCCTCATGTATTTTTTTCTTTCTTTTATTACATGCTACTCTACAATTCCATTTTGCTCCCTTTATTCCTTCCGGCACCAACACCAACATGATGTGTCCACATTGTCTTAATTTTAATTGCAAATGCATCTTTAATCACTGTTCCTTCTCATCTACATTCCATTTTCTTCTACCTGCCTTGCACTCTACAATTACCACACTCATTTTTTTGCCATTACTGCATTCCACCTCCCCCAACCTATTTTCTACAATATTTTGCACTTTTTTTGGTCAGTTCCTCCCAAACATTGCTATTTATATTTCTCCTACTGTATTCCCACTCTCTCCCTGCACTTTTCTGCTTGCCTTGCTTCTCATCTTCCATTCATCTTTCTAGTCTCTCCATTCTACTTTTGATTTTTCTTCCCCCATCTTACCCTCCTCTATTCCCCCAGCTATTATCTTGTCATCATATGTGATGTACGGTTATGGAGTAGTGTACATACGGCCACATAACCTTATAATGGTCAATGGAAGATTCTAGAATTTCTCATTCAATGTAGTCAGCACTACTAGCACTGTGGATGCTCCTTGTATGTGCAAACATATACCGTTTCATAGAATGAGAGAAGTAACAGAAAGTTCAGTGATGCTACACCAAGCAATTCCAACTCTTTAGTTTGGCTACATTGAGCTATTCCTAGTACAGTTTTTTGGTAACATATCTGTGAAGGAATTCTGACACAAAATCCTATTGACCAGCATAAAACAAATAAGATTAAAATAAGTATCCAAATCGATTTGAAAGAAAGACAATGGTCATTACTCTTGTGTGGTTGGCATTGCTGTTGAAGTGCAGCTTAGGAGTTGCTTGGAATGTTTGAATAAGATAGGGAGCCACTAATGGGACCTTTTATGGACATAGATAACACATAAGACTGTTAGTTTTAGGGGAACATTCTTGATGTCTTAAAAAGGCTTTGATTATTTAATAATTTATATTTTTTGATAGATAATTTTGTTGTTCCCAAGTATTGCTCTGGGGCATATGTAAATTGCTAAAAATAAATTAAATAAGCACTATTGGATATAATATAATGCTTTTTTTATTGATTGATGAATCTTGTAATTTTCTGGCTGGCCCAAGCCAGTTGAGGTCACAAATGGGGGTCCTCATCCCTTGTATTAAAGCAAGTGGTCCAAGCCCGTGAGCTTAGTGGTCCAGGCGGGGGCACAAAGCCCATTAACTCAACAGCCCCGCAGGAATTTGAACTTTGGTGGTAACAACACCGATGACAAGTTTTATCTAACATACCATGCCCTTCATATAATGGTAGACTACACTTTGTATATTTCTTATGCTAATGATATATCAACACTACATTTTTTTTGTCTAAAATGTAACATATAATATAAGTTATAATCACCAATGTAACTTTCCCATCCAAAAGTAAATACAAGTATACACAGATTGAAGTGTGTGCCATTCAATTCTCTCAAACTTTGTGCATTCAGTTTTCCAACAGTTGGTATCAAATTGAGGAAGCTCTAGGAAGGGTATGCTGATTTAGAGCAAGGAGAAGAAGGTTGCAGGAAGAAAGGAGAAATCAGCATCAAATCTTTGTGCGCTTATGCTTTTGACATTTCCTTAGGTGTAGAATTTTGGCAGCAAGACCATTTCATTTTCATAACTCAGGTCAAACATGTTACTAAGTTTTTGGAACAGTTTCATATGGTTGATTGCAGTCCTTCCATTACACTTATGGAGGTTGAATTGAAATTGCCAGCCTTCTATACTTCTCAACCTATTGATGAGTCACCCAACAGACAAGCTGTGAAAAGTTTGATATATTTTACATCCACATGATTAGAGCTTTGTTTTTACTGTTAGCTATCTCTCCCAGTTTTTGGCCCAACCAAATGTTGTTCATTGGCAGACAGTGAAATGAGTGTTGTACTTGTGATATGTCAAAGGTACTCTTGAGTTGGGCATTCTCTATCAAAGTAGAGATGATTTCAGGTCAATAGGATATATGGACTTTGACTGGGTTGGTTAGTTGATGCTTGGAGATCAAATATTGGCTATATTTTCTCCTTGGGCTTAGGAGTTGTTCTCTGATAGAGTAAGCTTTATCAGATAATAGCTTAATCTTCTATGGAAGCATAGTGCAAAGCAATTGAAAATCAGTACCAATTGCAAAGTAGTATGGTTACACCAAGTTTTTAGTGAGAGGATTGGGTATTACAAGAAAAAGGTTCAGAACACAATTTTTTCTTCAATAAGTTAGGCATGTGAATGGTCCTTTGTCCATTGAAACACATGGGTCTTCATCAACTGGTGCATAGGTTAGGCCATGGTAGCAATTTTTTTCCTCAGGATTAACTTGGCAAACCAAAGATAATGAGTTCTTCAATTAAGTGGGAAAAACTCAGGGAAAATGAAAGTGTAAACCATGAATTATTGATTTTGTTCATTAATTGAGGTCGCTGTCTTGCTGATTACACTGCATAATACATTTTTTTTAAAGGGGGGTAAACGCTTTTGACCTGGAGCTATGAACCGGTGAGGTCACAGCCAGGGGACCTAATCCCCAATATAAATTCTCAACAATTACACCCCAATGGGGTTTGAACCTTGATGGCAAGAATAACGACACAACAACTTAACCATCGCACCATGTCACTATTGGCTACACTGCATAATACATTACTACATAGTTCGACTTTGAATTTTGAACCTAGAAATCAATAATAAATTACAAAATACTTAGTTAACCTACAAAGTAATGAAACAAGGAGGGAACCTATGAAGCTAGCTGCTGCAATCTAGGGGATGCAAATTGTGGTTTTGACTCCAAGGTGCATGCTCTGAATTTGATTGATCCTCCTTCATGATAGCTAGGACCTCGTTATCAAAAAGTGGCTCCTTGTGTTTTGTGATTTGTTCTAAATCTAGATTGATCTTGTCAATGCCAATTGGCTGATTGTCCTTGATGCCCTTTGATATGATCAAATTAAATACACAAGTTTGTGATGTATAAAAAATAAGTTTTAGAATTGTAAAATAGCAACAAATCAATAATTAGAGTTAAGAATTAGAAAGGAAAGTTTTTCTAACCATGATTTTTCTTGAGCCTAAGACAAAGGTTGTGAGGAACAAACACCAAATTGTTCATCTGCTGTTGAGTCAAACAATCATGCTCCTTAGATTGTGTGTTAAAACACATTCCAAGAATACTTACAAGTAGATGAACTACATGGTTGGCTCAAAATGCGCTTTGCCATCCATCAAATCTTTTTGGCTTCTTGTTCCAAAAATTCCACGTTCCAAAAATTCCACCATTGCACTACCGAAACCTAGATTTTATCAATATTGTATCGTGGATGATGTAATAAATATCTATAATGTATTTCAAACTTTGAAGTCATACTTCAAAATGTCATAGAGTAAAAGGCAAGAGCTGATTGCAAATACCTAGTTTAAGGTGGTCTTGCTTTCTACAACACAAACACTCGAGAGAAATCCCTTTGTCTACTTTGGAGGGCAACTTCGTGAAAGTTGCTTATTGATCCTTTGAGCAAGGGTAAAATCTCTAGATGCTTTTGAAGAGGCTCTTTGTTACCTTTTCATTATGTTGAAATGAGTCGCTATGAAACAACATTGGATTGAGATAGCGTCCAATGACATGTAGGGAGCAATGCATATGCCAAGCCCATATGTCATTGTTGATCTCTTATATTGGTATTTGCTTCTCCTTGTCATTCTCCATTCTACTCCTGATAGCCTTATAGGTCCTATTCATGGTCTCATACAAATAGCTCATCGGGGATTTTACCCCACTGACTAGTCCCAAAACATTGACTAAAGGCTTTGAAAATTGCATAATTTGTTGAGTATTTGTCCAAAAATTGATATCAAAAACATAGTTTGCAATAGTCTTGCCATCAAAATGATTGGCAAAGTAGACTCAACCCACTCATTTGAAACAAATGTTTGTTCCAAATTCATCTCCTGCAAACAAAAGTTTGCAATGTTTGCAATGCAAGGATGTAGGTAGCAAATCTCATCAGCTTTGGTTGAAGAAGTTCCTTGCCATCTGTGAAGTTGCACATCATACTCAACACTCTTGTGTAATTTTAAATAAATTTGGCAATAGATGTAGTTATTCTCTAATACAAATTAAACCCATGGAAGTTTGCCAATGTCTTCCATGGCTAAATTGAGACCATGTGTCATGCATGACCTCCAAAATATGGTGTGATACCAACAACACAGGCAACAACACAATCTGTAATAAATTGTGCTACATATTGTGGCCTTACCTCAATGATCATCTCATCAGATAAAGTGAAAGTGCTGTACTAATTTTACCCTATTTGACACATCCATGGATTTCAAGAACATTGTGCCAAGCTTGAATGTTACAAGGAAATTGAAAGAGTATAGTTTCTCCTATAAGTCAACCAATTTCACATGATAGCGAAACATATCTTTGCCCACTCCTTGCAATGTTAGGCAAGGAAATTGTTCACTTGTTGTATTGCATCCCTCAACATATCAATCCTCAAAGTCTCATATGAGGGAGATTTGAAGTATAGCTTGCAAGTATGGAGACCTAGAAACATTGGACGATAGGATAGAAAAATACCAAAAATTTTCAATGGTCTTTTTGGGCTATTCATGAGTTGTCTTTTTCCACCCTACATTCTCTAGAGTTGGTTGTGATCTTGGTGTAGTACATGGTGCAAAGAAGGCATTAATGTTTCCACCCTCTATGTTACGTCTTTGTGATGTACAAGGTGTAGATGAATTTTTCATACACTCCTATGATAGTTCAACATCATCTAAGTAATTGATTTTGGGTTCAAAAGATGTGAATCTAATTGTTGTTTTTACCTTGTTTTAGTTTTTGCATAGGAATTGAGCTAACAAAGCTTAATGTATGACATCTATGAGGCATTGTTAGAGGGATTAACATCATGCCTTGGCACCTTTTCCAATTCCATTTCAAGCAATAAATGCTCCTAGAGTCTATAGCATAGGAGGCCACAAAAATTGCATTTTGCTTCAAAATAGGGATAGTGCCATATGCCCAAGCAAAGTTTGTTTCTCATGGTATGATGATTTGAATTTTGCAAAATAAAGGAAAAAACACAGCTATTTGGGTTAGGGGTAGAACACAATACATATAATTTGATAAGAATTTCCATAATGCTAAGCTTGATCTTAGTACATACTAAAAATAAAAACAATTTTTAAAGCTAATAATAAACCCTAAAAGGATTTAGGGTTTAGGTTTAGGTTTAGTAGTAATATATGAGTAATCCTAATAAACCCTAAAAATGTTTAGAGTTTATTTTTAGGTTAGTTGTTACATGCTAGAAATTAAAAAGTTCCCCAATCCTAACCATTGTTAGTTTTATAGGACGGAAATGTAATAAGCAAAAAATGCAACACATGAGACAATGAACACAACAAGATACCCTGGGGAAACCCTCCTACTCGAGGGAGAAAAACCCAGCAAGAAATGATCTCTCTTATATATATATCAAATGAATAAGAGCAGCATTCTGCATACAAAATAATCAAGCCCTAAGCATGGCCGATTCTCATACAAAAGAGATATATTACTTCTCCTTAAGATGACTGAAAATACTTTTTCTTAAAATGAATCTGCTGTTGAAGAAACTCGACCTGCCTGGGAGAAAGCAAACTGCTGCTTAATGGCAAACTCCTGCTGCTGCTAAGATGCGAGTTTTAGATGAATGAACTTCTGCTAGAGGTCTGAATTGCTGCTTATGGAAGATGTGAATTGAATGAATGAAAATGATGTCCAAATGAGAGGACTTGATCCTCCTTAAATACAAAACCAAGAGAACTCCCTTCTAGGTCGGATTTCAGAAGGAATATAGATATTATTTAATACATGAAGACCGACCTGCCTCTAAAAAATAGCCCCCTAAGCTATAAAACACCAACAACCATAAACCTTAAAAAATAGGGTTTAGGATTTTAGGGTTAGTAGAATATTGAAAACTTAAAAAAATCCTTAATGCTAACGGAAACCCCTAAGAAGGTTTGGGGTTTAGGGTTAAGGTTAATAGTTACATACTAGAAACTAAAAAGGTCCTAGCCCTAACCATAACCCTAAAAAAATTCCATAACCCTAAAAAAATTAGGTTTAGGGTTAGGATTAATACTTGGTGAAAATTAGAAAACCTAACCATAACCCTAAATCCAAAACTATTTTTTTGTTTGGTTTAGGTTTAGGATTAGAGTGTACTAAAAATTAAAAAAGAACTATAAAGGATAACCCTAAACCAAATAAATTAGTATAGGGTTAGTTGTTATGGTTAGTATAAATTTAAAATAAAAACCCTATCCATCTTCATATAAATTTTTTTTTATTGTTGGCATATTTGGTCTGGGGCATCTTTTTACATTTAATGTTAGGATTTAAATTTTAAACCCTAATGTTAAACATAAATGGAAAACCTAAACCTGAGATGCTAACTCTAAATTAAACTTTAAAAATTAAAATTAGAAATAAGGAGAAGAACCCTTTCTATTTAATGAACTAAACTGGTCTGACTTCTACCATTCATTCTCATCTTGATGATGGGTAATGGACTATGATCTAAAACATTGATGCAAAAAACTCTTACATGGTCAAATTCAGAAGCACTCACGATTGTTAGAAAAAAGCCCTTAGAGGGATTTACCTAGATTGTCTGGATGCAAATTACAAAGTCTTTAAAGACCCTAATCAATTGTATTTGACCCAATGTGATGTTGCTTCATCAAACCCTCAATTTGTCTTCAAATCTACTCATGGAAAATCAATTTTTATTTTTTTTTGTGTAAAAATGAGGGTTGAGATGAAAAAATAAGAAAAAAAAACACATTTTAAAAGTTTTGGGTACAGTGATGTAATTGCAATTTGATCAGAAATCACACTTATAAATTTGTGATTGAATAGCAAATAAATTGCAATTTTGTCACTTCTTCAAAAACATGCCCGAGTTTGTAAAAAAATCAGTGGAGTTGGATCACTGTATCCAATGAGTAGCGATTTTTCGTGATTTTTTCTTGATTGCTGCTTCACTGGTATGTAGCACCCCCATGGTGCCGCTGTCAAAAATACATTTAAGCAAGACTATATAAAACTTGAAATAAGATTTTCTTGAAAACAGCAGACATATACTTTATATTTGAACCTAAATAAGCACTCTTAATATGTGATTGCATTTGAGGTTTTGATGAACCCTTAAAGAGGACCCTTTTATGCAAGTTTGTTTCACCCATGGTATTGGTAAAGTTCACTAATCATTCTAGGAGACCCATAAAACTCGAAATGAGTTTTCATTTGCTTAAAATAAATATCAGTTGCCAATGTTACACCTTTAGGAATAATATGCTGAAAGACTGAAATATTGCAAAGTGCTTCGATTAGATTAGATTTTTGAAAACTATCTTCTTCACTATAACTCTAGAAACTTTGAGACCACCTGTAGGAGGAGTAGTGACCCTAATATCTTACATTAATGTTTCTATTGTTACATTTTATATTCCCTAAATATTTTGTTTTGTATATATAATAAGACAAATACTCACATAGCTGCATATCTTTCAAGCTGGAAAACATGCAAGGGAGCTTAGCCATGATTAGGCTTTAGAGAGGTGTAAATCAGCCCGTGAAGAAGCTGCAAGTAAGCTTCTCATGAAGCCTGGGGAAAGTTTGTCAAACAGCTATTTAATAAAATTCCTGAAGGTTCCAAGAAGACCTTATAGCAGATCTGAGTTAGGTTATAGAAGGTGTGAGTTATATTAGAAAAAAATATGGTTGTAGTCTAAATGAGCACATCACTGTGAAGAAAATATTATTGAACTTTTCAACACCACCCAGTCTGTCTTTTGCTGTGAATTCAACTGCAATTACAAAATCCTAAGTACATTTAATGTGGAAAAAAAATTAACCTTTTGTACAAATCAAAAGGTAATTTCTTCAAGGTTTCAAAACTGGTTTATAGTAAGGGAAATGCACTTCCAGACTTAAAACTTTCATCTGATTTATTATAACATTATTACCACTTTATATATTTGTTGGACTCAACATAGACTTGTCAGGCCTTGTTCGGGCCTACTTAGACTTAGAGGACTTGCCAAATACTCACAGATTCCTCTAACCTTGGTGCAAATGCTACTCAGTACTCTGTAGAAGTTTGAGGGGAAATGGTTAAATCTATGAGGTTGTTAAGGACAGGCTTCAATTGACAGTTCAGAGGAGGAGATAATTGTATTCCAAAGAAATAGTATGAAGATATGTGGCTTACATGGTTGAGTGAAGAAGAAGTTTTCTAGTAGAGCAATGCCTCTTATAGACAGTTGGCACTTGAGGCTGCACAAAAGTATATATATATATATTATAAACAATAAATACTGAATCAAGCCACAGTACACCATTGGTATCATCATCTAACAACTAAGTTTCCTATTTGACATTCAAATATATATATATATTATAAACAATAAATACTGAATCAGGCCACAGTACACCATTGGTATCATCATCTAAGAACTGAGTTTCCTACAAATTTTGACCTTCAATATTGCTTGACAATTGGATGGCTAGTCCCTTTAATTTGATCTTGAAGTGTGATATCCTGGGGGATATAATAATGAGTATCTAAAAGAATAACAGACGTTAACAGAGTCAGCATGAAGCTTTATTCAATAGATCTTTGAAGCTGGATAGAGATGGACAGGGGGGTTGGCGGGTATAATTAATTCAATTGATAGAGAAAAGGGTTGTAACTATGGCTATAAGCACATGACAAAATTCAAACTTGTAATAGCATGTCTGTGATTTACTTCTATTCAATGAACTTCCTGGTACAGTCCTTGTCATGGTTGATTTCAAGAATAAAATTAGTTGGCATTCTATTTGTATAAAAAAAAAAGCATTCCAATTGTTTCCATAAACTTTAGACTGAATCCTTCCTGTGATAATGTATCTAAAATGATATGCTTCAATCTTGTTATATACCTTGTCAAAATAAATTGCAAATAGTTAAGCTTCCTATCCGATTGCCTTAATGCAAGCAATGCCTTTCTAAGCCGAAATAAAGTCACCAAGGATATGATTTCCTTTCACAAAACTTGTTTGTTTTGTTTTCATTTCCGTAGTTGCCATTCTTTTGAGCCTTTTCTTGAGGAATTTGGCAACCTTGTGAGCAGCATTCAACTGAGTAATTGGTCTCATACTCCTACAGGATACCTGTAGGCTGTTTGATATTCTGGAATCAATTAATTGATTATTATATTAATTTGGGCACTATAGGATTTAGATAAGAGCATCTTTACTTTTTCAATCAAATTGATCCCAAATTTATTTGCGGAATTAAAACTGATTATTAGATTAATTTGGGCACTAAGGGATTTAGATAAGAGCATCATTACTTTTGTAATAAAATTAGTCTCTAATTCATTTGTGGAATTCAAACTAATTATAGAGCACACTTAAGAAAAACAGTGCGTCAAAAACATTGATTTTATGGGTGCAAACAGTTATACAAGCTGCCTGCAGCCAACCTCAGGACAAGTGGACAGAAAATAGCATTTCCTATCTCTTTTCTCCTCAAAGATGACAGGGAGACCAATATTTTCCATTTTTGAGAATTTTGCCAATGATTTTAAGATAGGAATTGTTAGCCTTCTATTGGTGTAATGATTATCAGTTTTTTTTTCCTTACTAAACTGGTAAGAACGTTTGTTTTGTTGAATGAGTAGCACTCCACACTTTCTGACTTGAAAATTGAGTCTTCGTCTTACAACAAATTTACAATGCTTTTCTCAAGGTCCAAAACAATCAGTTAAAGAGACTGGAGGGTTCTTGCCATATCCACTCTCGTTCATTAACCACTTAATTTCTTTTTAACAATAAATTGTGGTTTAATTTCTCTAACAAATCTTACTGTTTTCCCATGGAAATTTGGTTGCACCATTTGCACTCTTAGGACCACTTTTATGTGTATCTTTCTGAAAATGTATTAGAACTTTGCTAAGTCATGTATGGAAATGCATTCTCCAAGGTTGTGCAATTAATAGCTCCTTGGTCAATTTTTTTTGGTCTACTGATGCATGTAGACTCAGTTGTTTATTTAGTAGAGTCAGAGATAGTTGAAGATGGATTGAAAGGAAACAATGTTTTGAAATTTTATTTATAGTTACATAGAGCATTCCATAATTATGTTTTTTGTTTGTCTGATTGTTGAAACTTTAAAAAGTAGCTTGAAAATTATTTTGATTATATCAAAATTCTAACCTCAATCCCTTTTGTGGTCAGAGCACAGAGTTACTACTAGCTATGGTGGACAGCACAAAAGAGGCAGCAACATCTCTTATTCCGCTTCTGGTCCGCTTGGGACTTCCTGAACTCCTTACAGACCTTTTGACTTGTGAGATCACAGCAATTACTGAGGGAACACCTGCTCATGGGTATGGAGGATCAATTCAGACGTCTGTTGCTATATAATCTTGCTTACTGTTGCTTGAATGAATTTCTAAGCCATGGCATTCCAAAGATATTATTTATATTTTGAGTTTAAGTTGTACTAGAACAAAATCAAAAACATATTCTATGTTGGTAAATATAAAATTATTGTTTTAGTCTGACAAAACAAATTCCATTCTATTTAGTCAGGCATGTTTCAGACCAGTTACCAGTGTAATGTTCATTACTTAATAGTTTATTTTTCACCTTGTCCTGCTTTTGTTAGTTGGTTTAAAATTATTGTCCTGTTTGTTGAACTATCCTCAAGTCAAGGGAGCTTTTACACTAGTCTTTCGTTTCATGGTTCCATCATAATATGTCATGGTATTAAAATATGGTTAATGCAAATTAGCATGCTAATATGATGAAAAGGGCATAGTCACCAGGGAATCCATGTCAAAGACCGGGAATTTGGTCCTCATAATCTCATTTCCGGTGATTATATTCAAATTTAATTTAGCTCTTACCCATATTTGTATTTTTCATATCCTATTTCAAAATGAGATCCTCGTTGCTTGTGATGTCCCTTTCCACATGATCACTCCAAGAGAGTTTATTAGCTTATTTAATTCCTGTAGGCTATAGTCGGGACTAAGAGAATTAATTAATTTAATTGTTTGATATTGCCTGGCAAAAAGTACACTTAAAAAAGGTAATTTTAAATAATTAAATTAAAGTGATGTTATAAAGTGGCATTAAGGAAATTTTAAAAGGGTACCTATAAAGTCACTTTATAAAAAGGAGCTTAATGTTTATTTAAGCGGGAAATATTAAATGGGGTTCGAGAATTTTCTTTCAAAAACAAATAAAAGGGAAAAAGAGAGCTCTTTTGAGTTTTATGCTGGCTATTATGAAATTTGGAGAGCTTCATTGGAGCTGGAAACCCTCGGACGAAAACCCAAGGGATTGCTAGATTCGGTAGTGAAATTATCTACCCTAGCTAGTGTTGGAGATATCATGCAGATTTCTCACAGACATTTATTGGAGATTCATCGAAAATTGTGAAGTCCTGTAACAAGTCAAGTTTCTGAGTTTTGGAGTGAAAATATGGAAGATTTTAGCATGTTTGACGCCTGCTACAGTGGTTCTGTACCCTCTATAGTGATTTTCGTACTTCGCTATAGTGATTATATACTTCGCTACAGTGATTCTGTACTTCGTTACAATGATTCCGTACTTCGCTACAATGATTACGGCTGGTCACTTATGTCCAATAGCTCACTGTGATTATGACAGTGTGAGGTCGATGATAGGGTTAATTCCTGGTCAAGCCCCTTCCTGTGCAAGTCGTGGCATTTATAGGTCTGTGTGAGTATTTTCAGATTTTTTTAACGCACGTGAGGAGTTATTGTTGATGGTCGGATATCCCAATCAGCTATTCATACATTTCTGTACAGTTTGGGTCTGATATAGAGCAGCAAACAGGTCAGTATTTCTGTACCTTTTGTAGGCGTGAGAAATAAGGAATATCACAGGTATTATTCAAGGATACCATCATACTACAGTTTATCCTGTCTGTTTATTTTCCTGAGAATAGTTGCCATAAAGAGTGCTGTAACCTCTGTATACGGAATGAAATAACCTGCTGGGCGTCATTATCTATGTTCAATCTGCTGTTTCAATACACTCCAGTTCAGATTATTGTTCTGTTTTATATCAGATATATGGGTAGTGTGAAATACTGTTGTCTCAATGCGAAATATGTATGTTTGGAGGATATAAATTAGTGTTAGTACTCTGCAAACTCTTTATTTTTCTGAACATGAAAACCACTTCCAAACTCATGCTATACATTGAACAATTATTTTATAAAACTGAAAGCACATGCCTATTTTATAAACATACTGTTTGAACAAATTCTTGGAAGAAAGTGTGCAAAAATTTGTGCCAACATTAGTAGGATCACTATAGTGGTATCAGAGCTTGTGAACCTGCTAGCCTGTGTGGTTTTGATGGTAAAAACTTTTTATGAATCTGGAAGACAGAGAGGAGCTAAGAATATATTTAATTCAGGATCAGAAGAAGAGGAAAACATGGGTGACAGAGAAAGAGAGAGGGCAGAACCAAGCACTAGAAACATGTTCAATAACCTTGCAAGAGGTCAGCGTGACCTACAACAGAGTTTAGCTCAATTGGCAGCCCTTATGACACAATACATGGCAACCATTAATAACAACAATGGTGGGAATCAAGGTGGAGAACAAGGGAATGGAAGAAATAATGGCAATGGTGATGGTTCAGTTAACAATGGAGGAGGAAGACCACGTAACAGAACTGGATCAGCAAACACTAGGCCTTTGATGCCAAATTTCCCTCCTAGAATCGCTCCTCAAGTTGAGCATGAGCCAACACAACAGGAGCTACAGGATCAGATCCTACAGGATTGGAGGAATTCAGGCATGGAATTCCAAGTTTAGATGTCTTTCCATAATTACATGGACCTAGGATGAGGCATAGGCCAAACAGAGGTGATAGACCACACAATCAAGACTTGCAGAGGAAGGTGGGAAAGTTGTCTATTCCCTATTCCCTATTATGATGGTTTAGGTAAAACCACAGCTAGGGCATGAGTGCAAAAATTGGACATTTACTTTCAGCTCAACTCAATGCTGGAGGATGAGGCTATCAAGTATGCTGTGATACATTTGGATGGGAGTGCACACGAGTGGTGGCATCACAGAATACTAACCTTGGACTATGACCAGATTGATTCCTATGTAAAACTTACATAGAGGTTGATTGATAGGTTCGATAAGAAGGATCCAAAACTTCATTTCAAGGAGTTAGCTCAGCTTAAGTAGTGGGGTTCAGTGGACACCTATATTGCAGATTTTTAGAGACTCTTCGTGCTAGTGACAAATATTTCAGAGAGGAGACTGATAGTGTTGTTCATGGATGGTCTAGCTGATTTGTTGAGAGGGTGGATAAAGGCCCTTTGTCTGTCTACACTTCAGGAGGCCATTAAGAAGGCAAGAGACATGGAATCCTCTAACTCAAAGTACAAGTTTCAGTCAAAGGGATTTCCACAAAAGAAGGATAAAGACAAGAAACCTTTCCAAAAGGAGTGGCTTAAGAAAGACAAATTGGATGATAAGGCTTGCAATGAATTAAGGAGAAAGAAATTATGTTTCTGTTGCAAGGAGCCTTGGGAACCAAGTCATAGGTGTATGGGAAAGGGTAAGGTGCTTTCTGATAATGAAGAGGAAGAGGAGGCAAAACAGGTACAGGGTAGCGAGCATAGTGGCTTGGATGATGAGTAGGTGAGAGATGGTGAGCAATCACCTAAGGAGGTGAAGGTTGGAACCATAGCAGCATAAATCATTTGGGGCAAAAATCGGCAAACCAAAAAATTAGGATTTTGAAAAATCGTGAAAAAATGGGAAAAAATCGGATTTGAAAAAAAAGGTAAAAAAATGTAGAAAAATAGACAAAACCTACTTTTTTTATAAACTTAAGGTCATTTCCATAGCATAGAGATATAGAGAGCAAATAAAATAGAGATTTTAATTTGAATTGTAGAAAACTGATCTTTTTTGTTTATATTCATATCGCTGATTACATTGCATCAATGCATTGCACAAAATATACTTCATAAATAAAAGTAGATGTTGACATACGACAAAATGTCAATTACAATATAGTGTGTAACTTTGTACAAAGTCAACCTCTAATCTAAGTACAAAGTTAGAAAAAAAAAATGTAGCCAATGACAACTACGCTAGAGGGCAGTAGGTCCTGATGATGAAGCTCCTACTCCAGTGCGACTAATCAAATGTTCAAACATGTGACTAGGCACTTTAGCCTCCTCTAGTATATTGATATCCTCAGGCGCATAAGGATAATCATTAGCAGCAATCCATTCGTTCTCTGGATCAATCTCATCAAGGTCAATTGGCTCAGCATCCTCAACAGTACTTGTTGCAGCTCATGTAGAAATTAGTCTTGGCCTTAAAAGTGAAAAAGAAAATGAATACAATTTCAACTAACTGCAAGTATATTGAAAGTCTAACCTTGAGTTTTCTTCAGCTTCAAGCGGAGGTTGTGGTGAACAAACACCAAGTCGTTCATCCGTTGTTGTGTTAGTCGGTTGCGTTTCTTGGAGTGTATGTGTTAAAAAACACTCCAAGTACGCTCACAAGCGGATGAACTGCATGGCTGGCTCAAAATGCGTCTTGCCATCCATCTAAGGTTTTTGGTTTCACGACCAAAATAATCCTACCATTGTGCTGCAAAAACACATTACATGGAGATGATATCATGTAAGAATATCTTAAAATAATCTTAACATTTAATGATCATGTCCACAAAATAGAGAGACTATCACAGGTTTATAGAGTCTACCTGGTAGCAAGGTATTCTTGCCTTCGATGGCGGCCATAGATGAGAGAAAACCCCTTGCTTGCTTGTATGTTGCTAACTCTCCCATTGCTGCTTGTAATTGTTCTCTGGTAGCAAACATTTTTTCCATGCACATGAACAAGCCTTGTGTTACCTCACCATCATCACGTCTAAATGAAGGGTCATAGAACAAACTTGGATTAAGATAGTATTTTGCAGCATGGAGAGGAGAATGCATCTGTTGATCCCATCTTCTATCAATTATGTCCCATAATGGCATATACCTGTCCTTGTCATTTTGCATCCTACCCCTCATCACCTCCTTGGCCCTATCCATGGCCTCATACAAATAACCCATGGGGGATTTATCCCCATCCACTAGTCTTAAGACTTTTACTAGAGGCTCTGAAAACTCTACAACTTGTTCCGCTGCATCACAAAAACTAGAAGAGTGCATATAGCCTGCCACTGCTATGCTCTCTACTAGATTTGCGAGACCAAACTCCTCCCACTCATTTGAAACAAACATTCGTTTCAAATTCATTTTTTGTTGGCATAGAGTTTGTAGTGCAAGGAAATGTGTTGCAAATCTTGTCACCCTTGGTCAAACTAACTCCCTACCCTCTGTGAAAGTACGCATCATGTACAAAACCCTCGTGTGATTATAAATGAATTTTGTAACTTTGCGGGCCTTTTGCAATACCTCCTTAACCCATTCAAGTTTTCCAATGTCCTCAAGGGTTAGATCAAGGCAATGTGTTGCGCATGGGGTAAAAAATATAGAGGGGTATTTGTCTGTCAAGAGTCTACCAGCGGCTACACAAGCTGCAACATTGTCTGTAATAAATTGAACCACATTTTTTGGCTCAACTTCTATTACCACAAGATCAAACATCTCAAACAATGCAGCTGCAGATTTGATAGTATCTGATGCATCCAGGGATTTCAAAAATATAGTGCCAATCTCACAAGAGACAAGGAAGTTGATGAGGGTTCGATTCCTTCTGTCTGTCCATCCATCTGACATTATGGTGCAACCAGTCTTTTCCCACTCTATTTTATGCTCCGTAACAACATCTTTAACATCCCGTACTGCATCATTGAGCATACCAACCCTCAATTTCTCGTAAGATGGGGCTTTGAACCCAGGACCTGCAGCTGCAATAGCGTCCACCATACCTTGCCAATATGGTGATCTAGCAACATGAAATGGCAAGCTAGAGTAGTACCAAAAGTTTCCAATCGCCTTCCTTGCTTGTTCATGGACATTCTTCCTCCATCCTGTTCTCTCCAAAGTGGTTTGTGATCCTGGTGTAGTACGAGGTGCAAAGAAAGCATTAATGTTTCCTCCACCTGTGTTTGGGCCACGTGCTGTAGAAGAAGGTGTTGACCCTGATTCCCTCAAAAACTCACTTGCACCATCATCCTGACCCTGATTCCCTCTAGTATTCGTAGAATTAGAACCTATTTCAATCCCGGTTCTTGCCTTTTTTGCCTTGTTCTCAGGAATCGCATGAAGAGCCTGTAGTGCCTGGTGTGTGACATCTGCAGGGCATGCTATACAAGGAGTGTTGTTATTTCCTGGCTCCTTTGCCAAGTGCCATTTGAAACGATAAATGCCCCAGTTGATATCAGTCTTACACCAGTTGCATTAACCTTCGTTGTACCCGAAACAAAAGTACAATGTGTCCATGCAAAGTCTTTTTGACGTGGCATTATGATCAAATCTGCAATAAACTTTTCAATTCAGCAAGCAAATGATGTGCATCTTCACAAGTTAATTTACAAACTTTACATCAAGGTGTTAGTTAATGAACTCTCCTCTTAGTCTCTTACTATTGAGTCTGAAAAAAAAAGAACCAAGTAGAATTTTTGATGCTGTTTCTTGTACTAAGAATGGTGTCTGGATTTTGTAATAGTATTTGATATATCCAAATATTTAGGAGGCATCTATGTGAAGGGATCATATGTAAAGAAATCATCACTGACAATTTTAATATATTGAAGTTTCATTTTTCAGATTAAAAGTAAAACTAGTAATTGCTGCTGTGCAAAACAAGCACTTAAAGATCAAAATAAGCTTTTTCAAATGTTTTGCAATCTAAAGAGGTAAAAAAGTTCAATTCGTGGAGAATCAGATTAACTTGTAAATATCTGAGTGAAAGATTTTTTTAAATTTTCATTTTATATCTATATTATGTGTGCTTTCTAAGTACACTGTAAAAAAACTTAAATTATTTAATATTTACATATATTATTTAATAAATTTATTTAATTATATAATATACTATATTTCAGAAAATATTATTTAATAAATTTATTTAATTATATAATTTAAGTTCATTTTAAACATGAAAATAAACAATAAACATGAAAATGAATAATATAACTTGTGCTTTCTTACTCACTGTAAAAAACCTAAATTATTTAATATTTACATATATTATTTAATAAATTTATTTAATTATATAATATACTATATTTCAGAAAATATTATTTAATTATATAATTTAAGTTTATTTTAAAAATGAAAACAAACAATAAACATAACATTGAAGCAATAAACTCTTAATTTTAGTCGCATATGTTCGTGAATACACAGCTAAAAAATCAATACGCAGCCAAAAAAACAGTACATAGCCAATAAACATAACACAACCAAAAAATCAATATGTAGCCAGGAATATACAGATAAAATTTTATTCGCCTACTTGGTCGCTTGAAGATGATCGGCGGTAGCAGCGAAGTCAGTTGCAGGTCGCGTGTAGCGAAGTCAGTCGCAGGTTGCCTAAGGATTTTTGGCAGCAGCAACGAAGTTAGGTCGCGTGAAGATTTTTGGCGGACAGAAAACGCGCAAACCTCCAGTTGTAGCACGAAAGCGTGTCGTCTAAGTCACAGAAGATGAAGTTAATAAACCGGCGACACATATTTATCCTAAAAACATGTTTTTCGAGGGTTTTTTTTGGCACTTTTTAGGGTTCCGTTTTTTTGACAATTTTTTGCCTTTTTTTCACGATTTAAACCCGATTTTCAACGATTTTTTGGGAAGTCAACGCAACCCAAAAAATCGCGATTTTACAGCTGAAAAAATCGGGAACAACCATGATTTTTTAAAAATCGCGATTTCTGCAAATTTTTTCTAGATTTATGCTTCTATGGGTGGAACCATTGCTACTCTTTTAGGTACTCCCAGATTTAACTCTTTTAGAGTGCATGGAGTCTTACAGGGGCAGTGAGTTACAGTCTTGGTTGATAGTGGGGCAACCCACAATTTCACAGACTCAACTTTGGTAGCCAAGAGAGGAATCCCTATAGAAAACTTGGAGGGATTTAATGTGATGGTAGCATATGGTTTTAGTATGGCTTGCACTCAGAGAGTTCCATGGCTGGATATCACTTTGGGCAACTACATGGTGATAAATGACTTCTATGTAGTTGACCTAGGAGACACTAATGGCATTTTGGGTATTCAGTGGCTTCATTTCTTATGGAAATACTCTCAGAAATTCTAAATGATGGAGCTGAAATTCAAATTAGATGGCAAGAAGGTTGTTTTGAGGGGTATGTCTAATGGTGCTCCCAAGATTGTATCAACTAAGAGGATGGAGAGCATATTCAGGCATGGAGATGTAGCATGGGCAGCAAAGTGTCTGATTATGTCTAAGGTATCTTCAAATAGTAGTGAGCCATATCATGTAGACATTCAGACAGTATTGGATAAACATAGTTTGGTATTTGGTGAGATTCCTCTAGGGAAACCTCTAGATAGAGGTTTTGAGCACACCATTGAGTTAAAGGAGGGAGCCAAACCAGTTATCACTATTTCTTATAGGCACCCAAAGAAGTTCAAGGAAGAAATAGTAAAAGTCATTAAGGAGTTATTAGACATGGGACACATTGGACCCAGTTCTAGTCCCTTTGCTTCTTTAGTTGTCTGGGTGAAGAAGGATAGAACCATGAGGATGTGTATTGACTACCGTGCCCTAAACAAGAAGACCATAAAAAGTAGATACCCTATCCCCAAGATCGACTAGCTATTAGATGAGTTACATGGGGTAGTTTACTTTTTGAAGATTGATCTTCGATCGAGGTATCATCAGATTAGGGCCAGGGTGTAGGATATACATGCAATTGCATTTAGGTGTCACTACGGGACTACGAGTTCTTGGTCATGCCATTTGGGTTGACCAATGCTCCCGCCAATTTCCAGTCCTGCATGAACCATATCTTCAACAAACAGCTGTGGAAGTTCCTTCTAGTATTCTTTGATGATATACTCATATATAGTAGGACATGGGAGGAGCACTTGAGACATTTGGACGAGGTGTTGGGTATCATGGAGGTGCAGTCACTACATGCTAAGGCATCCAAATGCAAGTTTGGTATGACAAAGATCCTATACTTGGGTCAAGTGATTAGTGCTCAGGGTGTACAGGTGCATTAGGAGAAAATACATGCAATTTAGGATTGGCCACCACGTAGGACACTTGCAGAGCTGCGTGGTTTCTTTGGATTGTGCAACTATTATAGATGCTTTGTTAAGGGGTTTGCACAGTTGGGTGCACCTCTAATAGACCTCATGAAGAAAGGGGCATTCAGGTGGATTGATGAGGCTCAATGGGCATTTGATAGGCTCAAGAAGGTGATGAGCACTTGTCTAGTTTTGGCACGACCTGATTTCACTTAGCCCTTTGTGCTAGAGTGTGATGCTTCGGGTGAGGGTATAGGAGTAGTTTTGATGTAGAACAGACATCCGATAGCATATGAGAGTTGGAAGCTTAGGGATCCAAAGAGACTCTACAACAAACAGTTGCCGCCATTATGCATGCTTTGGCGAAGTTCAGACAGTATTTGCTAGGTGGGAGATTTGTAGTTTGGATTGACCACAACAATTTAAAATATTCCTAGAACAGAAAGATTTGAATGAGAGGCAGCAAAAGTGGCTCAGTAAGATATAGGCCTATGACTTCGACATTGAGTATGTGAAGGGCATGAAAAACATTGTTGCTGATGCCCTTTCCAGGAAACTCGTTGCATGTTCCTTTAATGAGATTTCAATTGATTGGAAGTCTCACCTTTTGGTGGAATATTCAAAAAACACTTTGCTTGTGAGTTGATGGATGGAAAAATTCAGGATGATAGGTATAAGGTTGTAGATGACATTATCTGCTGCAAGGGAAAAATTTATTTGGTTCCTCAATCAAAACTTAAGGAGAAGATTCTAAGAGGCATCCATGACATACCATTGGCAGGACATCCTAGATATTTCAAAACATATAGACAGGTTAGAGAGAGGTTCTTATGGAAGGGCCTCAAGGATGATGTCTTGCGGCATGTGAGGGAATGCACGACTTGTTAGCAAAACAAGTTAGAACACACTCATCCAGCAGGGTTACTTCAGTCGTTGCCCATTCCGAAACAAAAATGGGAAAGTGTGCCAATGGATTTCATCACTGGTCTATTGAAGGTGCATGACGAAGATTGCATTTTTGTAGTTATTGATTGGTTGAGCAAGTTTTGCCACTTTGCAATTTCATCGGAGTATAAGGCACCACATGTGGCAGAGTTGTTCTTCAGGGAAGTGTTCAAGCTCCATGGATTGCCGAGGAACACTACTGTGACAGGTGGCAGATTTCTCAGTGCTTTTTGGCAAGAGCTATTCAGGTTAGCTGGCACAAAGTTGACTCCCAATACTAGTTACCACCCTCAGATGAATGGTCAGACGAAAATTGTGAACAAATGGGTTGGGTATCTATGTAATGTCCTCGAATATTTGGTTTGAGCCTTGAAAAATTGGAAATAATTCTTTTATGGCTCAATTAATTTTTATTTGGCTAGGCGGACTTGGGAATTAATTTTCCATAATTTATTATTTTTCCTTGGAGTTGGGCAACCCATTTGTGGAGTTTAAAAAGGGAAAAAGTGATTAAAATAATAATATTTCTATTTTTTGTTTTGGGGCAACCCATTTAAAAAAATTAAAATAAAGTGAATGCAAAATTCAAATGGAATTTGGGCGCCCAAAGTGAAATTGAGAGGGGGTCGACCTCTTTGGGGAAAGGAGATAAGTTTGATTTAAATACAAAATCTTGAGAAAGCATTTGATCATCGCACATAATATTATTTTCAGTTGAACCAGCAACTTATTGCATTCATCCCAAGGATGAAAGCCCTTGTGATTGTTGGTGAGTTGGACGAAAACCCAATCTCATCTTGGGAGGACTTCATAACAGATGTCTACTTGTGCTTCAATGGCGTTTTGTGAAGGATTAAGGGCTGGAAAGTGATAATCAGATTTGCAGATCCGTTGAGTAGCTTTTGAAAGGCAGATTTTGTCATGTTTGGACCTAGGGTTTCACCCTAGGGTGGAGTGCATCATTTGGAGAAGCACCTAAGGTTTGGAGAGGCGATTTGGTGTTTTGAGGTCATTTGTGTGCATTGCAAGGGTTTCAAACCCCTTCTTTTCAGATCAGCAGACCAACACACCCTTTTTGTAGGGTTTTGGAGGCATCATCATTCACATTTTGCACACCTTTTGGCATTTTTGCATAGCTGGAGTAGTTTGCCCAGCTAGGGCATTTTTGGAGCAGCATTTCCTATGCATTTGGGTATGTATTTTGGACCTAATTTGTAATAGCAGACTTTTGGGCATGTAGGGCTTGTTTGCCCATGGTTTTTTATGCATTTTCAGACTTTATATTTCTGATCTATAACAGCAGACTTTTATGGTTTGTTTCACTATTATTTGGTGATATTTTTGGTGTGGAATCATTGTCTAAATCATCTAATAACCCAGCTATATATTTGGCATATGATTCTGTGTAACTTACATGATAATATAGCATGTTATGTGGTTGTCATAAGTACTTGATCAGGTCTGAAACAATATGTTGTGTTTATGATTGAAAAGATAATCATAATTGCTTATTTGTTCAAGCATTTGGAGGCATATATGTTTTCTGTTCTAGTTTGATTAAAATCAGAAAATCAACTCAGAATTCTAGAGTTCCGACAGAAAACAAAAGTGTGGAAAATTAGGGCAGAATTCTGAGTTTTGAAATCAGATTTTTAGGGCAGATCCTAGTTGGGATATTTCAATCTACGTAAATATGTTTCAGGTCAATAGAAGGCATGGATTAAGTGGTTACATTTAGGGGAACATTGCTATAATACCACTTACCTTATGTCTATTGGAATGACTCCATTTTGAGAATTGTATGGTTATGATGCACTTTCATTCGTGGATTTGGCTTTTGGTGATAGTAGGGCTCCCAAAGCCAAAAATTGGATCCAGGAAAGTCAGCATATCCTTAAGACCCTTAAGGATAAATTGCAAGTTGCCCAAATCAACAAAAGACTTATGCGTATAGACATAGGGTTGAGCATAGCTTTGAAGTAGGAGACTTGGTTTTCTTGAGATTGCAGCCCTAAAGACAGTCTTCATTGAAGAAATGTGGTGCAAAAAAGTTGAAACCATGTTTTTATGGCCCCTACAGAATAATCAGGCATGTGGGGGAAGTAGCTTATGAGCTTGAGTTGCTTGAGAACAACAAGACCCATAATGCCTTTCATTTATCGTGCCTCAAGAAGGTACTGGGGCAACAGATTACTTCTTCAGTTGAGCTACCTTTGCTGGATGAGGAAGGGCTTTTGGTTTTGGTTCCTGATGAGATATTGGATGTCAGGGAGAGGAGGTTGAGGAGAAAGATGCTAAGAATGTATCTCATCAAGTGGAGAGAATTGCCTATGGAGGATGCTACTTGGGAAGGAGAGTAGATTTTGTAGCATCCTAATTTGCAATTGCTTGAGGGCAAGCAATTTCGGGAAGGGAGGACTGTAATGTCCCTTTTCGCATTATTGCTCTAGGAGGACTTATTAGCCTATTTAATTCCCGTAGGCTATATTCAGACTAAGGGAGTTAATTAATTTAATTGTTTGATATTGCCTGGCAAAAAGTACACTTAAAAGGTAATATTAAATAATTAAAGTGATGTTATGAAGTGGCATTAAGGAAACTTTAAAAGGGTACTTTATAAAGTCATTTTATAAAAAGGAGCTTAATGTTTATTTAAGCAGGAAATATTAAATGTGGGTTTGAGAAGTTTCTTCCAACAAGAAATAAAAGTGAAAAAGAGAGCTCATTTGAGTTTTATGTTGGCTATTATGAAATTCGGAGAGCTTCATTGGAGCTAGAAACCCTCTGATGAAAACCCAAGGGATTGCTGGATTCGGTAGTGAAATTATCTACCCTAGCCAGTGTTGGAGATATTGTACAGATTTCTCACAGAGGTTTATTGGAGATTCATTGAAAATTGTGAAGTCATATAACAAGTCAAGTTTCTAAGTTTTGGAGTGAAAATATGGAAGATTTTAGGATGTTTGAGGCCTGCTACAGTGATTCCGTACCTGTCACAATGGTTTTCATACTTTGCTACAGTGATTCCGTACTTCGCTACAGTGATTACGGCTGGTCACTTATGTCCAATAGCTTGCTGTGATTGTGACACTATGTGAGGTTGTTGATAGGGTTTATTTCTGGTCAAGCCCCTTCCTGTGCAAGTCATGGCATTTACAGGGCTGGGTGAGTATATTCACATTTTTTTTATGCACGTGAGGAGTTATTCATAATGTTGATGGTCGGATATCCCAATCAGCTATCCATACATTTCTGTACAATTGTGGGTCTGATATACAGCAGCAAACAGTTCAGTATTTCTGTACCTTCTGTAGGCATGAGAAATAAGGAATATCAAAGGTATTATTCAAGGATACCATTATACTGCAGCTTATCCTGTCTGTTGTCTATTTTCCTGAGAATAGTCGCCATAAAAGGTGCTGTAACCTCTGTATACTGAATGAAATAACCTGCTGGGTGTCATTATCTATCTTCAATCTGCTGTTTCAAATTTCAATACACTCCAGGTCAGATTATTGTTCTGTTTTATATCAGATATATGAGTAGTGTGAAATACTGTTGTCTCAATGGGAAAAATGTATGTTTGGAGGATATAAATCATTGTTAGTACTTTGCAAACTCTTTATTTTTCTGAACATGAAAACAACTTCCAAACTCATGCTATACATCGAACAATTATTTTATAAAACCAAAACTACATGCCTATTTTATAAACATACTGTTTGAACCAATTCCTGGAAGAAAGTGTGCAAAAATCTGTGCCAACATCAGTAGAGTAGGGTCACTACATTTCTGACCTTGTATTTCCTTCACAAATCTCCTATTGACCATTAAGGCTTAATTCAAGTAATGTCTCAAAGTCTTAGAAATTGTTGAGATGACTTAAACTTGCTAGGGAGCTGAAAGTTTTTGTTCCCATGGTGGAGTGAGACTTTAATTTTTTTCTCCAAATGTAATTGCAAAATTAAACTTAAAGTAGTCAAATTAAAAAATAAAATCTTAGAAAACCCTCAAGGTTATACGTTTCACTACCTTGAATTGAAGAATATTGAAAACTTAAAAATCTTTGATGCTTTTGGATTTATTTTGGTTGTGCTTTGTTTTATTATTTTGGACATGGTAACTAGGTTCATGGGCATGTTTTGGGTTGCATTGTGGGAGAAGATGGATGCAAGGTTGAATTGATCAATTTTGCTTTATACACAAATAGATGGTCAAACTGAAATGATGAATAAAACACTTTTGCTTCTCTCGAGGGGTTATAATATGAAGCATTCTAACACTTGGGTTCAAAATTTGACAAATATTTTGCATTCCTACAATAGGGCAAATTCATTCTTTAACAAATAAATGCAGGGACATAGTTTGGTTAGTAACCTCGTTGTCCTTTTGATATAGTGATGGGACAACCATGATATAGTGATGGGACAACCAAAAAGAGAGAATTAAAAAGTAAATAATAAAACCATGAAATTGAGCTCTTCATTGAGAAGATAAGAGAAATATATCTCCCAAAGGAAGAGAGGTCAGGACAGTTTCAAGCTAAGTACAAGGAAAAAAAGAGTATGAGTTTGAAGTTTGGGACAAAGTATGGTTGTACTTGAGCAAAGGAAGACTACAAGGTAGAACACATTTTTTGAAATAGCTTAGCTATGGTCCATTTGACAAACTTGTAAAACTGGGCAAAAGTGAATAAAGGTTAGATCTGCCCACATACATGAATTTATATTCCGTTGTGAAGTTTCAAACTTATGTATTATTAAGCTTTCTGTACTAGACGATGAAGGAAAGGGATTTCTAGTGCCTTACATTTAAGACCTTTTGCCTGACTTTCAAGAAGGGTTAGACAAGGATGTTGTATTGCAAAAGAAGGTGAGGACATCAAGGAGGGTGTTAGCTCTCAAAACTGTGGGTCCTCAATCCTAAAATGTAACATCTCAGCTCAAGCCTACAGAAGGTCAACCCAAGAAAACAGTGCACCCATGATAAGACCAAGGAAGTCATGGGCCAATGCATGAGAGTGGATGAACTCTCCTGTTTTGGGCTCTGCAAGGCCAAGGGGGGCTTTTGCTGGGGTCTTCGCATAAGAGGACAAAAAAACTACAAGTTAGGTCTTGAACAACCACATCCAAGGCACTATGGATTCCAAAATGTGTCACTCAGTCCATACGGTGCTGGCTGCTAGCAGACCTCTATCACCTCTATCAAATAAATAAAGCTCACTGTTACATATGCACCCAAAGTTATAAAAAATTGGTTTCCTACATGCGAATACCCTATTGGTTGTTTACACATATGCAAGGTGGAGTCTATACTTTCATGGCTCTCTAAATAGATAACAATTCAAGCTAGTTTAAAGTATATGACGGGTTATAGTAAATGAACCACAGGAGCAAGCAAAACTACTCTAACCCATCAAATGAACCAAGCAATTAAATGAATAATTATTCAAGGATTGCTGGCTTGTCACTATAAGACTGGTGCCTACTCCATTGGGCAATTGAATCCAGGCCTGCAAAGAACACAAGAAGAACTGCAAACCAAGCATGGAATGAGATATGCATATATATGCAAATCCAAAGAGTAGAGACCTTACACTAAGGGCATACCTAATAATCCATCTCAAAATCAGTCACATTCTATATGCCAAGAAATAGTACCATTGTAAAAGCCTTTGGAATGAATCAAAATGCTGTCACGTTTGTCTAATCCCTATTATATTCAAGCCATCGAGTTTGGCAAGGAATAAACAGTAGCTAGGCTCAAAGTTTATCCTAGAAAATTGCAGCCTGGCATGGAGACATCCTCACGTGGACGTAAAGTTCTACTTGATTAATCATTCCTATGTATTAAAAGAAAGAGGTCTCAGC
Source organism: Sequoia sempervirens (assembly GCA_007258455.2). Taxonomy (NCBI): domain Eukaryota; kingdom Viridiplantae; phylum Streptophyta; class Pinopsida; order Cupressales; family Cupressaceae; genus Sequoia; species Sequoia sempervirens. The sequence continues at coordinate 73,149 of VDFB02362299.1, forward strand.
CTTAAGAGAACTAGACATACAAGAGTTGATGCCCTAGACTATCCTTAGGATACTTTGTGTAGATGCTTCAAAGGCGAACCCCTATTACAAAAGAAAATAGAGCATATATAGAGCATGGAAGCGGCAAAGGATTGACAGGATCCTACCACCTGTCCCAATCCCCTTCTCCCAGCCATCTCCATCAGAATTAACTCTGTTTGAAAACATTCCTTCCATTTGTAACAAAGGGGTAACAAAAAAAATCTCATTCAGTGAAGGGAGACTTTTGATTTAATTTGATTTGGACTCTGCCAAAACAAAAGAATACTAACTGCATGTGACCCTCCAACAATAAAAAAAATCTCTCTGGGCTTGCTGATGCAATTACTCCCTACCTAGCTACTCGGAAAAAGATCTGATTTGGATAGAAAAATTTGTGTGGGGAACAAATCAACATATAAGTTCATAGCTGCCAGCAGCGAAGAAAAATGTTATAGAATGAAACCCATGCTGCAGCAACATATGAGCTGAAGAAAATCATTAAAAACTGCCTTGAATCTGCCCCACTCAATAAAATCCTACGCCACAAACAAACCACAAGACAAAAGGCCTGTACACACAACATAGACATTGAACGAAGACAATAGTCAGTTAGGAATAGATGTACTGCAGGTGGATAAGATGGTCTACCAGAATATCAAATATAATCTACCCCTTTACAAAGAATTTTAATGCTGCATACCAACTACTTACAGCTGCCCTCCATGAAGGTCCACTACCATACTTATCTACTGGGACAAAAAGATAAAAGATGAGGCATATTATTTCAGCCCCAAATATATCTTTTAACATGTGGACTCTTAACATTCTTCATGCTCTGCATAAGCAAATAACATTCAGAGTCTATCCCTTGCTTTTGGTATGCTGGATGGAAGGCAAATTGGATGGCACCATGCTATTAAAATGTGGGCTCATAATCAATTTAAAATCAGCCCCTTAAATCATGAAGAAGACATTAGGCTTTTTTCTTCACTTCAAAATATTCACCTCATACCTAGGCGCCACATAACCAAGCTTTGACTTCTATGAAAGTTTTAAAAACTTTGCACAGAATTTATTAAACCTGCATTCAGATTCTTTCACATGATAAAATACTTACCTTCACACCTAAACTCCACGTTAGGGTCTACCACAAGTTTTAAAAAACCACAAGAATGAATTAGAGAATTAAGCCAAGTCATCATGCCATGGGTCCACTTGCCCACATGGCACAAAATACACAGTCACCAAAACATGTGGCACAAAATGATTGGTGAGGATGACAAATAAATGTAATTCTGCAGTCACTACTTGCCATCAATGACAGGGTACTAGTATAATGCAAATCTAGGAAGCAATAGAAGGTTAAAGATTATTGGGTGGATGCCAACAGAGGGGAGAGAAAGAAGGCTGGAAAATTGGTTTGAAAGGATAATGCAATTGGTATTCAAAGGAGGAGGTGAGGAAATGTTGCCTCATTTATTGAGTCTTTAAGCTTTTGCAGATCAAAAGCTTCCTCATTGGGGAGGTGCGATTCACACTGGACCATATGAGAAGTTAGTGAGTTTGAATTTCTAAGTCACTATTCTCAATCTCTAGTCAAGACAATTAAGTCAGTTGAAATACTCTCAAACAGTCCTGTTCCAGTGATTCTCAGCAATAAAACAAAGTTTGCAAGTTGTAGAGGTGTCTATAGAGATCTCAGGTAGTTCTCAAGTGATAATGACACCTTGGAGTTGAATGAGATAGGGTCTTGAGAAACATAGCAGAAACATGGTACATTTTAACTGTGAGAAGTAGTAAGGTGGTAGTTTTGTTTGTGTCGCAATTGTTTTGCAATTAAAGAGGTAGTCATTGTGCTCGAGAGAAATGAAGTGGAAAAGTAAGGGTTGAAGATGGTGTTTCTTCCAATTATTTGGATATTTCTTGTTGCTTGAACCTTTTTTACTGAATTGTGTTTATATTCCCTAAAGGGGGTTAATTGTAAGGTCATGCATTGATTCCTTGATGTATTTCTCTCTTTATTCATATAAGATTGAGAGGTTTGTGGTTGTAGATTATGCTAGGGATATGAGAAGTTAATTTGATATAAAGAATGGTGATAGGGATCGGCCAGCATTAAGATTGTAAAGAGATTGTATAGTATATTTCTCAGCGGGGGCATGACATATTATGGTCTTCCTTGTTTCATGAAATTTTGACAATTTTTGATTGTTTGATTAGATGGACTTACTAAGTAGTAAAAATAATGACTATAGTGGTGCAAGCCCTCATACTATAGTAATAGTTGAGAAGCTCAAAGGAAGAAGTGGCACACCCTCTTCCTAATGGTTATCATGAGCACCTCAAACTTCCACTCTAACAATCCCATCATCTACCACTACTCTAGCCTCTTTAACACCACCAACAAAGTAAATTTTGAGAGAAAACTATTTTTCTGAAAAAAATTGGGAGTTATGAGAAAAAATAGATTATATGATTGTGGAGTTCACTAATCCTAACCCATTTGAAAAAAAAAAACCAAAAGTACTTTTGTATGATGATGATATGGCCTTCCAAAGTTGCTCTTCAAATCTGAAAAGTATGTTGGAGAGGGGGGTTTGTTGGTGGACTGATCGTGCTGCTTGCAGAGTTGGTGGTTGATAGAACTCAAGCCGTGCGTTGGTAGTGATCAAATGACAAACTAGTAGAGGGAGAGTAGCGTTGCTTGGGTGATGGCATGTTGGCCAGATAGTATAGCATGATTGAAGAGAGTTGGCATTGTTTGAGTAGCGGACTGGCAGTGTTGGTTGTGAGTTGGCCAATTGGAGGTGACTCCACAATGGAGAGGTAATAGTGCTGGTGTTCTTTGAATTTTTGGTTTTGTTGGCACCAACTTTTATTTTGCTAGTGGGTGCTAGGGGGGCAGGCAAGGCTTGATCAAATCTGCCACCACTTGCCTATGCACATAATCTTATTTTTTCATTTGTATCTCTCATTTTTTGATTTTGTAAAAAATTAAATTCAAAGAACAAATGCATAGTAGAAAAATAACTTTTTAAGACTTGTACTTGCCTATGTCAAACTTGAAGATGCAAGATGTACAGCTAAAAAGATTGCTTTTTCTACTATCTGTTTTGAATTAGACAAATTTTATATAGATTTCTAGGTTTTTAAGTGCTTTGAACACAACACCAAGGTCCCTTTTGTGCCAAAGTGCTTCAAAAATCAAGCTACTTGCAAAAAGAAAATTCAAACTCTAAAGGTAAATCTATATTAGATTGACTTTATGGTGCTCCATGAGGATGAAATGAAAGCCTATCCTTGCTAATTTGGCCCTTTTGAATGTGACGAAACAGTCCTCTCTTCCTTAGAGGCATCCTACAATGAGTGATCTGAAAAAATACTTAATTTGCAAAATTATTAATCCTAGGTAGAGAAAACTAAGACAATATGCTATATTGAATAAAATTGCACCTATATAATTATATTGCCTTGCTCTAATACCATGTTTTATCAAAAAAATAGTTGTCTTAGAATTTGTTGTGCAGTTGTAGATTTTCAAACTTCTAGACCTAACTTTCACAAACAAGCTTGGATTTGAGTCTTGCTTTTTTCGAAAGTGGATATTTTTTCGAGCACTGCATAACTGTGTTGGCAATTTGTTCTTATGCTGTCATTTGATTGCACTTTCAGCTTTTTGGTCCACATTGAACATTGTAAAACTCTAAAAAATTAGCTACAGCTTTGTAATTGCACTAATCTATCAAATGCCAATCATTGTAACTTGCTAAGGGTGTCATAATTTTGAGCCTTTTTGGAGGGAAGGCAGGTGTTAATGCAAACACTCTCAACTTGTAAAATGCTATCATGCATGTACTTGTCCTTGGGGGGCTAATCCATTGGCATTTTGTAATAATGAACTGAAATAAATTTTCATCCTAGGGAGACTTAATCTATGGACTTCTAGTGTTTCAGCATAGAAAGACATATTGTGGGATGAATGGTGTAGTCAGATAACATGCACTGTGATTCCACCTCCATCTATTTATGAAAGCTCACATTGAGTTGCCTTATTTTGCATCCACTTGTTCCCTGTCTACATTATCATGCTTATGACTTGACACATTGTGATTCACACCTCAAATTGAGAGCCATACATCTATGGTAAATGTTTTAAGATCTTGCATTGGGTTCACATAAATTCACATCTCAAATTGAGAAACATTCATTATGGTCCTCCTCAAATTGAGAGCCATACATCTATGGTAAATTTTTTTAGATCTTGCATTGGGTTCACATAAATTCACATCTCAAATTGAGAAACATTCATTATGGTCCTCCTGAATCTTCAGAGTCCTTGATCCATTTGATCATTCTAGTCACAATTCAATATCGACATTGAGGTATCTGAGCAGCTTCCAAATTGATTGATTCATCATCCTCTCCTTGGAATAGAGTTGTTTCATATGGTTTTTTTTTCTCTTCCTTTGGTGGTGTTGGAATGTTTGTCATTGATGTCAAAGGTAGACAAGGTTGTCAAAGAGTTTGTCGAGGAGATTGTTGGTCTAAGATGTATGAATGAGAATGCCAAGAGAAGAATGACGAGATTGTCATTGAAATCAAAGATGAATGAGGATATTCTTGGAATATATTGTCATTGATGTCAAGAGAGACAATAATATTGATAAATGATGGAATGATATAATGCTATAGAAGGAATTAGATGGATCGAAGTTCATACATGGATCTGCTCTAGTACAAGTTGATGGATGTTCATGACAACACTCTACTTGAATTAAATTAGAATTAACAATGCTGGCTGGCTCCCTTTACACTGAAAATTACAATGCTGGCCAAAAGACATATATATTAGATGAACGGTGGCGATGAAGTAGAGTATAATGCAAATCATGTAAGGACAGCAATTATCATTAAGACCAAAGCAGCGATTGATATTATAAATTACAGAGACATCAGTTAACGAAGGCAGCAATGAAGATTTATTAGAGGCAGAAATTAAAATAAAGAACGCTTATTATGATGCTGGCCAACCATATTTATAATATGAATTAAATTAATATTTACTTCTGGCCAACCATACTTTGCCAATTAATCACCCAAGTTAAATTGCCTCTGCATATATATTAAATGCAGCGATGATATTTAAAAAAGAAGAAGCAAGGATTATAATTCATTTTACATGGCAGAGATTAAAATAAATTCCAAGGCAGTGATAATTAAAGATTAGTGAGTACAAAAGGCATCACTTATGTCTAAAGAGAACATTAGCAAAGGGATGCCTCTCTTCATAACGTCATCTCTCTCCATATGGTCGCCCCTCTTGGGGATTTTACAAGGTATAAAAAGAACATAAAGTGGAGTAGAACAGAAAGCTTTTAATGAATATTATGAAAATAAGAGCAGATTGAAAATAAAGTGTAAAGGGCAGAAATATGAAGTGTAACTCAGATTTATTTTGAGTGTATATGCAGCCCATGCATGAATGATAAATGCAAATATATATGATGAATATATGTGAAGATTAAAAGCAGAAATCTATGTGAAAATATTGGCATGATAATGATCAGTTTTTGTGAAATGAATTAGTGCATGATTAGATCAGATTTATGAAAGAGAAGTGTGTATGATTTAGCAGATTTGTGAAGGAGTGGAAGTATATGAGTGTGAACCTGGTTTGAAAAGGAAAGACTTACATCATATAGAATCAGAGATAGTGATCAGAATTGTGTTTGGATCAGATTTGAGAAAGAAGGATATTGTTTGAGTTGTGATAATATTTAGAAGGATGGTATCTGGGTTGGAGCTCAGTTTGTGTGGGGGTTAACATTATGTTCTCAATTGCTAGATCTTGCATATGTGTGGTTGATGTGATTAATTGAATTTGGAAAAGTAAAAGTTTGTATTATACTGATTCACCCCCCCTTATCAGTATAACTGTGTGCTCATCTGGTGGGGTACATTCTCTTTGTACATTGGGGTTCTTTTGGATTGTACATGAGTATCTAATATGGCTTGTCTAGTCAGGACTTATTTCTTTTTTACCTTAGTTGCACTTAAGGGGTTTTTTGGTGTAATACTATATTGCACCTTATATTAATTTTACTTAGGTAATGAATGTTATATACTTGGGTAAATTAGGAAATATGAGCACATGTCAACTTTTATCAAGTCCCTTGATTGACGGTAGTCAGGTGCTACATCTCCCACATCAAGATGAGTTTACTTGACACCTCTGCTCTTAGAGTTGAGTTAACCTCTAGTTTACTGCTCTGCTTTGGGATGCTTGTTACCTGAACTTGTGCATGCTTGGAGTCTATATATTGCAGTCCATTTCCTTGTTTTACATACTCTTGAATATAGATATTGAAATCCTGTTATTCTAATCTTGTTTGCATTTGAATTATTGTGGTCTTGCTGTTTTGATCTTAGGGAGATTTAATATTGCTTAATCTTTATTAAATCTAACAGATTCCAATTCCATCCCTTATAGTTGTGAAGGATGGTGACTTTCTTTTATTTGGGGGATAGATGTTATATTGTATGGCCTTAATAAGAATGGATTATCAATTTTGGACTCCAAAAGATTCTCTTTGTATTGATGTGGAGCAATGATTTATGTTTAGGACTTGTATTAGTTACATGGGTTTTGTTTTAATTTTGTGTGCTTGGGTGGCTTCAAGTTGAACCATAGTTGGAGAATTCCTTAAAAAAATGTTATTTATTCTAAATAATCAGCACTAGGTTTCAATGCCAACTTTTTGCATTTTTTTAGCAATTAATTTATCAAACCTATTTATGACCAAAAAATCACAATTAATTGTTTATATATTGCATTCTGGGACTTTTTTTTTCATGTCTGCAGTGATTTTTTCAGAGCAATTTTAGATGAAATTTGGCCTAACCCTTAACCCTAAACCCTAACTTGATTTTTTCTGATTAAACCTTGTTTAATTGAAAAAAACATTTTTTGGTTTGGTGAGTTATTCCCAAGAAAGATTTTTGCTACTATAGTCAACTTTCAACCATTGCACCTCTACCCATTTACTCCTCCTAGGCTCTATATAATAATATATTATGAGCATTGCTCCTAGCGATTGTATCATTATGGAATATCATAGGTCGTGAGAGTTTTTCTTGTGATAATGTATGTTATGAGCAGAGTATGGAGATTGTACCTATCTGAAAAAGTTGTACTCAAAAGTGATGTAAATACAGTGATTGTGTTTGCAGCATACATATGTTGTGTGTGATTTATCTCCTTTTTTTCTATGTAGATGGAATAGTTTGTGCATATTAAGAACCTTCTCCTACAATTTTCTCTTAGGAAGCTGAGAAACTATGGAAACTTTTTGAATGCAGGTAAAGGGTAACAAAATCATAGGATACTACTAAACAATAACGATTAGTTTCTTTACTCCCACAATGTTCCTGTACCCCTTCATTCCCCACTGCCACCCTCTCCCTAAATTTATTGAAGTTTATATTATACAAATACAGATGATCTCTTATTGTATCTTTGCTCCATTTTTATTTTGCCAGTTTTTTTTGTTTCTTTGTTTATAAATTCAAATTTGACATGCTATATGTATTTCTATATGCAGGAATGTAGTTTTGGACACAATTCTTCAAATAGGTGAAGCTCTTTCACTTGCTGATGGGTATTCAGCAGAGCTGGCCTCCAATAAGAAGCTCTTTGGTATTGCTTGTAAAGTGATAAAACTTTCTGGAAAAGACGAGGTAGGCAAATACTAAATTTTTTTATGTACAATTTTAAACTCTACTAGATTTATAGCATTTTGCAAATTGCAAGCTTCTACTTGCCGTAAGCTAGTTGGAGATTTATCTGAAAGGCTATTATTACAGGCATTGTAAATGGTTATTCCGTGTCCTCTCTAAAGAGTTAAGTGCATAGAATAGAAAAGGGGCCAATGATTCTGGGCTATCCTTGAACTTGTAATTCATTTACACTCATGCAACAACAAACCTATATTTTTCTAAAGAAAGCAGCCGTAACAACAAACCATTGGAAACTCACTTGAGCTGTATGAAGCTTTTGATGGTCCAATCTTCATTCATTGGGTTCCGTTGGTTTAGAATTTCTCAAACTTCCATTACACCATTGCAGGAATGGTGTTACATTATTGAAATATATAGGAAGATATTTGAAATTTGAATATTTTATTGGTATTCATTATTAATTAATCATTGAAATGTGGATTGTAGAGAGTATTTAGAGATATTGAGCTCATGAAAGTCATCAGTGCAACTACAAAAGGAAGGGCAAAAGAAATAGCTTTAAAAGTTTGAAGGCTTATCCTGTCTTAATGGACTCATTGATGAAAACTGTAGAAGAGAAAAGTGAGAGGACAAATGGTAAAACATGGAAGTAGAAGGCCAACTCAACCACACCTAAAATCCAAATCCACAGTGAATGAGTCATTATGCATTTTTGTTTTTTGTGGTCCTGAGTTGAATTGGGCAGTATGTAGAAAAGCATGCCTTTACTACAAAGAAAGGCCACCATTTACATATCCAAAATACTTGATGATAATGTGAGACCAGAGATGTGACATGATATACAAATTAGACCAAGGAGCGGATATCATGGTTGCCTTCTCTTGCAGTTGCAGTCTATCTTTTGTTAACTATCCTAAGTATCCTTCTCTACTGCTTCTGTGTGCCACTTGTGGGTGTTCTGTCAGAATAATAACACTTGAGTTAATATTCATGAGGTCCTAAATGTTTCAAATTTTCAATCACATTACAGTATATGTTGCTCAATATTATTTGTTATAGGCATTTTTTAGATAACTGACTTAGAGGCATATAAATAAGATTTGACATGGTGGATTGATCTCACACTTTTTCTTCCTCTTGCTTACTCTCAATATTCCTAAATCCCAATGCCCTTGCTTGCAATTTTTCATTCTTGTAGCTAGCTATTGCAAATTTCAACCTTCTTGTTGAAACTTGAGAGTGATTTGGAATGAGGCTTAGATTCCTTTTTATAATTTTTTTGTGTGTTTAGGGTTTGGGTGGGGCCCATAGATCATTAGGGTTAGGTTTTGTGGCACACATATAAAAAACACTTTTTGATTTTTGTAAAAACATGGACCTTTTTGTCTTCTTGTTGCAATGGATGCTTGGAAGATCTTGTGAGTCCCCTAGACGTCTCAGGGATGTCCTAGAGTCCCCAAACAGCCCCCAAATTAGGGGGATGTCCTAGAAACATCCCCGAGTCAGCAATGCAGTTGGTGGGATGGCGGGGGGGTGTTTCACCCAAGTCCGGATATCTTGGAAATGTGGATATTTTGTTGGGAGGGGACACATCCTCTTGGAACAAGGGTTTTTTTTAATGGTTTAAAATTCTAATTATAAATTTATAAGCATTTTGAGAATATATTGGGATTTTGGATTGAATGAAGGTGAAGTAAGTGTGTGTGTGTGTGTGATTTTTATATGTTTATGTATGGACAAACCCAAGACAAACCCAACACCAATATTTTTTATTTGATTGAATCTATGAACCAAACAAGTGAACCCGAACATGAACCAAGATTGGTAACTTAGCGTATAAAAAAAGACTTGGAAGCTGAAGAAGTAGATTTGAGACAAAATTAAAAGAACTTTGTGGTTTTCTCATCAGTGATTTTTAATAATTTTGACTATTTGTAAATAATGGGACCACAACAATACTTACTAGGATATCACTATCTTGTACTTTTGTGTATTACAAATTTGCAAAATATGGATTTATTAACATATGTTGAAATTCTTATCAACAAGAGGCCTCAAATTTTCATCTTGGTAGGCTGCCAAGTGATAGATTGAAGAATGCCGACTGTCCAAAATTGGCCTTGGTGGTGCTCCTGTATTTTTCTTTTTGTCTGCCATATATTTTGGGGATTATTTCCTTATTTGGAATCAAAATTTCCTTCAGATCATTGCTTGATGACAAACTATGATAGCTTGCTTAATCTCCCTGCAAATCTTGTGGATTGGATTTTTATTTAGTTTTTTGTAACTCCCACTATTTCTTAGATGATCCCACATTGTTTCTAGAAAGTCACATTTGTTTATTACCATCATTGCATTACCTATATTTTCTTTATTAGCAATGAATCCAAAGTTACATGGAGTTTCTTGATAGGGGGATGTGGGGACAGGTTTCGATGACGGGGGGACCAAGGGCCTAAGTTTGGGGACAATGAGGGATGACGACGGGGTGGTGGTTGGGGTGGTGGTGCTGAAATACATACAGTAATTTAAAAAATAGTTATAAAAAGATGTATACGCATAAGAATTACAAACAAAACTTTAGCAAACTAGTAAAACTTAGAAACTACTAAACTTTGAAGTGAACATTAACAATTTAACATTGAACAATGAAAATGTCGAATTCAAAATTTATATTATATTCAAGATTTCATAATGATGATTACAATGAGTACAATGTTCAAAATAACAAAATGGAGTGAAGTAAGGCTTTTAATCATCCCCGAACTCCCCATCACTAGAACTATTGGAGTCCACATGGTCAAGCTCCTCTATACTAATACCAACTAGCCCTATCTATGTAGCATCCTCATCAATCTATGCTGGCTCCTTTGGTTCTACATCCCACCACAGTGTTGGACTCTCCTTGTACAAAATTGTGTAGCGGTCAATGAGATGCAAGATAGTATGTACAACCACAAGCTTCTCTCATCTCCTAGAGGTAAGTCTGTTCCTCTTAAGGGAGTGGATGAAGCTACAAGTAGACCAGTTTCTCTCAACAACAAAAGAACTAGAAGCGTGAGATAGAAAACGATTGGATAGAGAGGTAGTCAAATAAGTTAGTCTGTGCATAGTCCACTGCAAAATTGGGTCCTCCTTTGCCATAGTTGCCCTATCCATCTTGGCCTCCTCAAAATAACCCCTAAGAGTGGCAAATTTTGTCCACTCAATATGAATGATGCGGGCCTCTATAGGATCATGCAACTTTTGGATGACCCTCATGAACTCTGCCTTCACCTCGACATCTTGTATGGGTGTAACTCTACTAGGCCATTGCACATACCACTTGGGGTTAATGAATAGGAAACCATGTGCAAGGGAGTGTTGAGCTTTTCCCATCTCTAATGAGTGATTGGTTAAATGTGCTCATTGTAGAATGGTAATGTGGGGTCCTTTTCTCGCACAACAACCTTCATTGGGTCTAGCATAGAATCAATGCACTCATACACCTCTCCAAGTCTAGGTGCATGGTCATACCCATATCTAATCACTTGGAAGATTGGAGTAATGATGGAGACAATATATTTAGCATCACCCCAAAAAACATCTCTTCACTACGTCCTTCACCCTCTTCACCTACCGTGTCTTGGCCTCAGACCACTAATACCATTCTGCTGTCATAACCATTAGTTGCAATGCCTCTTGTAACTCAAGTATTCTTTCCAAGAGAATGAAATATGGTGCTTATCTAGTCTTGACAAGTTTCAAGAATTACTTCTTAGAGAAGGTCCTGAAGAGTGCATGTGAAGTGTGGTGGTTGTAGATAAACATTTGCACATCTCTAGCATCATTGACCATTGCTTTGATCCAATCAATATTTCCCATGACCTTGGGTGCATTATTCATGACATGCACACAACAAGGAGTCCATCAAATATATCTATAAGCTACCTCAATTAACTTCCTCGTAGCTTTGCACACATGGGTCTCATCTGTCACTACTTGGACCACATTTTGTGGCCCAACCTCCTCTATAGCATCTAAGGATCTGAAACTGAAAATTGGCATCCTTGTGATGCCTTGAGCAATTGACTGCCTTAAGAGAATAAGAGCCCTTTGAACATGTAACTATGATATTGATGAGTGGATGATGCCTAATGTCCATCCACCCATTCATGCCTATATTGCATCCACTTGTCACCCAACATGCTTTCATTTTCCCCATTAACATATTTATCTTGGAATAGTTCTTAACCAAGATTGTGGTCCTTGATTTTGTCTCCCCTAGTGGGACTTTTGATGGTCTTGTCCTTGCCACCTTTTCCATCACCTCATAATAAGGAGAGTGAGCACATGGAATGGAATGCCATTGGCAAAGAAGAATTTGCTGATGTCATCATTTGCCTCACCCTTCACCTTCATAGTGAATAACTTAGCTAGTGGGATAGGAGCATCACTTGTCAACTTGTGTTTCCCCTAGCTTCTTCTACCTAGGCCCTTAAAGTAGAAGAAATTGGCATATGTGCAACTTGCCTTTGAGTCTGCAAACTAGAAGTAGAACCTTGTGGTTGGCTCTAATTGCCCCTGGACCTTAGAGACAAAGAAGCAGATGTAGGTGCAATTGCATTGTCTTCACTACTCAGACCACCCCATAGCCTACATATCTTAGCCCTAAATTTCAGGTTATTTTCCCAACTCTTCACATACATCTGATATGAAGGAGGTGGGCATTAACTTTGGTAATGCTACTTGGAAATTCAAGGTTACAAAAGTGGCACTTCCACAACTTAGTGCCCCCAGATGCCAGGCCTTCTTTGTATTTTTTTTGCAAATTGTTTCAAAGGAGACTTAGTGGCAAAATGTCTCAATATTGTAGAGGAGCAATTTATATTTGCAGCTGCACTCGCAATGGAACTAGTGGTTTGGGTTTCATGGTCACCCCTCTCTGCTTCTACATTTTCATCAGCTTCAGGTGCATAATCAGATTCATTTTCACTTTGAACCTTAACCTCATCCTCACTCATGCCATGAGAACTCATAGTGACACTGCAATAAAATAAAATAAATTTTATAAGATTATAATTTTAAAATTAAACTTTGAACTATGCATAATGCAAGAGATTAAGATACAATGATTATTTTTTTCTTCCTTTAGGTCGCACAAAGTGTAGAAGCAGAGGATACACAAATAATTTTTTTTCTTCTTAATCTTTGTCAACCAAGGATTTCACATTTGTTTTTCTTACTTTAGGTCACACGAAGCATAGAAGTAGAAGATACACAAAAGTTATAATCCTAGTTTGACAAGATAAAAAATTTGAACATATGAACTAATAAAAGTAAATTGTAAAACTTCAAAAAAAAAATAAAAAAAATGACAGCTTCTTGTTGTATTGGTATAATTAAAATTTATTTTTTATTGCAAATATAATGTCTATGGATTCTATCAACATAATGACAATAGACAACCATGTCTATGGATTGAAATTTGAGACTATTAACATAAATCATGAAACTAATTAAAAAAATTAAAAAAATCAGTCATAGAATCCTACCTCTTGCTTGAAAAATGCTTGCAACTTGGCATCATTCCTCTTCTTGCTCCTCCTCAACCCTCCTGCACTTCACTCCACACTCACACTATCAACTTCTTGTTGATTTGTTTTTGTGAGTTGAAATGAGGATTTGAGGGTATTTTATAGGATTTGTGGGTTTAGGTGGTGCCCATAGTTCATTAGGGTTTGGCCTTGGGCATAGGAATTTTTTTTTTTTTGAGATTTAAAAAAAAATGTTCTTTTGCCTGCCCGGCGGTGGGAGATGCCTGGGCATCCCTGAGACAGTTGGAAGACTCTTGGGAGTCCCCTGATTGTCTTGGGGACATCTTGATAGTGTCTTTGAGGTGGCAGAGTTGGTTGTGGGGCAGCAGGGGCACATTTCCCCCAAGTCCCCTCGTCCTGGAGACATCCCCATTCTAGAAACGCAAGGTTTTTTGCGGGGGTGTGTCCCCATGGAACATTGAATGAATCTGAATTTTGTTTCAGCTTCTTATGTGTTGGACTTCGTCTATTGAAATTTATCTTTTGAGGGATTTTGCTATTCTGAGAACAATTGCATAATCCTGTTTGATTAATTCTGCTATTCAGATATGAAGATCTCTAACCACATGGTGGGTGCTCACTACCAAATATTAAGTAGGAATCTGGTTTGAAGCAGATGCATAACCAAAGCCTTTCTTTGGAGTGCTCATTGTTTCAATTACTGGCATAGTAAAGGGATCATTTCATGAAAAAATCAGAATAAAAAAGCGCTTTTTATACTTGATCCAGAAACAAAGGATATCCCAACAAAGATTATTTTCTTATAATCTAGATTTGAATTTTGTGACTTTCTTTTAAACTTTTTAAAACCAATTTGAAGCTTGTTGAAACCAAACTGTGATGAAAAGAAAAATTGAAAGATATAAAATTCTGTGATGAAATTCTGTTGATGAATGAGTCATGACAATGTTGAGGGTTTAGCCAATGGGATTGATAAATCACTTAACACATCTAAAAAACTGCTAGAGTGAAAGAATAAAGATGATAAAACTTAATCGCTATTAATATTGACATAATAGGACTAAATTTGCAAACTTGTATCATTCACATAAATACTAGGCTAATTTGAATATGCTATTTAGATTTGAAGTACAAGGCAAATATACTGCTATAACGACAATATTTTGAAGCTAAAATGTCAATTGATACAATGAAGTTTAGTCATAAACAATTTAAGCTCCTAATTAAGCAGCTTAAATAAGTATGTCTTGTGGTTGATGAGAGTTGCGAAAGTTATTTTACTAACCAAATCAGAGGTTGGTTTATCAAGGAAAGGTGTGTGTATAGCCCTAAGATCTAATAAATCACTACAATATGTGGTTCAAGATACAAAACTACCACAAGGGTACAAAAGGGACCCTTTTCAAAAGTGAATATTAATACTTTAGTTTGAAGAATGATCAACCTTTGGATAGTTGCCAATTTAATGGTCACCTTCAGCAAGATATTGGCTTGGGCTGAGAAGGCTGGTGAAACTTGCTTGGTGGGTGCAGTTTATTCTGTGCTTTTCTAGCATCCAAGGTAAAAAAAGTTCCTCATGAGATCAGAAAACTGGTGGTGTCTCCTTCAAAAATGGCTGTCCCAATCTTCCTCAAGTCACACTAATTCCTACCTCCAGATCAATCAGAAGATCATTGCCTCAAATTCAGTTAGAATATCTGTAAAAACCTGTTGATAAATAATCACATATCCTTGGATTTTGGATCTCAGGATGTATTTAAAATTATTTTCTTCTTAAATATAAAAAGGACAGAAGGAATCAGCTAAATACAGCAATGTAAAGCAGCCTTTTGCTGGAAAATGTGGGGAAAGAGTGGTGGGAAAGAAGGGCTGACATCACAGAAGCCCTTTCTGTTGGAACTGAAACATTTTTTATGGTGTTTCTTTTGACCCAAGCTGTTTCCAAATATACATGCCATTACTATTGTTTCCAAGACATCTTGACTAAGTTATTGGATCGGGTTCCGGTTTGATGGTTCGGTTTGCGGGTTCGGGCAAAATTTTTTTGGGGGTTGGGTTTGTTTTGGGTTCGTTAGTACAAAAAAATCAGAAATATATACATATTTGCAGCAGTAATTAAGTTCAAAATACACCACCATATTAATAGTCAAATAACAAAGCAAAAATACACCACCACTTTCATGGTCAAATAATAAAATATTAGTGAAACTCGAATGTCATGATATAGATTAAAGTTCAAACATAATAATGTCAAGTGTTTACAATCAGCCATCATTGATCATTGATCAAATATCATATGGGTCATCAAAAATATCATCATCACCATCCATATTAGATGATGTATGTAGTCGTGTAATGTCCCACCGCAATCTGAGTTTGGACTTTGCGATTTTGCTCGCTTAGTCCAGTTTGATATATGGAACATTTTGTCAAACATATAGTTTGCTGACTGTCCTGATTGTTTCCAATGAATTTGGGTTTGAACAAAACACATATAATTACACCAGCAAATAGATAACTCCATCTATAACACTTTTCAATTCATGAGTTTAATCTAATACAATTAGTATGGCGTAAAACTTCAACATTAATATTTCTGAAACAAGAAGTGGCAGCAAACACATACACCAAAGTGCAAGACACAATCATAGCATTAAAATACCCGTTTTTGTAGGACTCCAAAGTAAAGGCGATTACAGGTAATTATCCCTGTTGGCATGTGAGGTCCAGACATAGAATGGTGATGTTTAAGGCAGCAGCAGACCCTCCACCTTGGATCATGCCCAGCAAGTATGCTTACGCCTGGAAATGACCAATTCTCTTCCTCAAAGACTTACGAACCATAATCAGCTCCCTAATACCTCTTCCCATGCGGTTTACCCACTGGAAAACTCCCATGCTTAGCAGTCTGTAGTAAGGGGTAAGTGCCACGGCTAAAGCAAAGGAGCCATGCTAGGGCTGCTACAAGACCCACGACCTCCCTCAAAACCCTCGATCAGACCTGGCAACCACGGCTTGGACCGAGGTTGCACCTGCCATAGGAAAGATTGATAGCTGCATCAAGGTTTGTATATCCATGGTTTACAATCACCCTCCAAACTGATTGCTAATACACATTAAATCTGCAATAAGTGTCTTGAAGCCAGTTGATCAGATTTATATGCAGCAATAACCCCTTCAGAAACCCCCATGTCCAAACTGAAATATGAGGTTTGCGATGGCCACACAACAATATAGTCGCCTCAGTATGGAATGAATGGTAATATGGTCAACTTGCAAATACACAGCCCGAATATCCTTCAAATCCTGAATTTGAAATTCTTCTTGTAAATTCTAAACAATCTTTAAAGCACAATGCACAACCTCTGAATGAAGTTGTCAACTAGCAGCTTTGGGAGGTCTTTCACTCTTGTAGCATGCTGTTCCTCATGAGGGTTTTCATCCTCAATGAAGCTTGATATTTTCAGACTTTCCGGTCTACCTACAAAACCCTTATCAAATTTCCTCTAAACATGAATGTGCAAATGAGCTCACAAATGGGCTTTTATATTTCCCTCCAACTCCCATGCACAAGTTGGCAAATTAAATTATTTTACTCATAGTTCACGGACTCGTCGCGGACTGGGCAGACTCAAGAGTCCGTTAGTGAGCCAAGTCGACTTGCCACAAACTAGGGAGTCAAGTCTTGGGTCGGGACTCCCGAGTCCGACCTCATGGCTCGATTTCTTGATTTTGAATTCAAGAAAACAAAAAAAAAAGAATTGTTAAATCACTTACTTGGCTCTATTTTGATCTTCTTAGCTCGTCCTCTTGGCTTCTTTCAACCCCACTTCAACTTGCAGACCTGTATTTCACAAACTAGAGTGTTAAAATGAAAGAAAAAATTAAAAAATACATGGGTTTTTATGCGCGGCTGGGAGTCAAAAAGGCATAAAAACCCATGTTTTTTTTAATATTTTCTTTCATTTTAATATTCTAGTTTGTGAAATACAGGTTTGCAAGTTGAAGTGGGGTTGAAAGAAGCCAAAAGGACGAGCTAAGAAGATCTAAATAGAGCCAGGTAAGTGATTTAACGATTCTTTTTTTTTTTGTTTTCTTGAATTCAAAATCTGAAAAATCAAGAAAAATAAGGGGAAATGTTGCCAATTTTTTTTCTATTTCCCTTAATAGCTTAATTCCTACTATTTCTAGCTTGGTTTTGCATTCTTTTTTTTTTGCAAATGTTTGAATCACATTTATTTGCTGATTTTTTACCAAACCCTTGCTGAATTTTTTTTTTTTTTCATGTTGAACTTGAAACAACAATGTCGTCTTCAAACTCAAAGGGAATGAAAAAAGACCCTACATGGAAGTATGGAATACCAGGAAATAAAAAAAGGTGAAGTGACATGTACTAAATACAAGAAATGGATGGCAGGAGGAGTAAATAGATTAAAATACCACCTTGCAAGAATACCTGGGCAAAATGTGGAGGGATGCCCTAAGACTACTCTTGAGATTATTAGAGAGATGAAGGCCCTTCTTGCTGATATATGAGCTAAAAAAAGATGAAAGACAAAAAAAAAGGATGCACTAGCAGCAACAATGAGTGGATCCCCTTCTACACCATCTATATGCCCCATGGTACTCTAAGTCCAAGCATTCGTGGTCCACATTCATCTTTTGGTGAGAGTCCTGAGGGTTCCTTTTCTACTGCTAGTGCTGGCCAGGGTCCTTCATCAAGACCAAATTATTTTATTCCATGTAATGTTCCAGGAGCACAACCTTCACTTGAGGGTATTGTTTGGAATAAGGAAAAACATCATGAAGCTAGGATGACAACAACAAACTTTTGGTAATACAATAATTTACCTTTCAATGTGGCAAGCAGCCCATATTGGGAAGGTTTGGTGAATGCCCTTATAGTTGCAGGAAAGGGGTTTAAGACCCCATCAGTTGAAGATTTGAGTGGGCCATTGCTAGAGGAAGCCGTAAAGAATACACGGCTTGTGGTTGATGAGCAAAAGAAATTTTGGCAAAGAAAAGGTTGCAGCATTTTATTTGATGGGTGGACAGATGGACGAAATAGAACTCTCCTAAACTTTTTAGTGGCCTCTAATGGTGGATTGGTGTTCCTAAAATCAATAGATGCCTCCCATGAAGTCAAAAATGCCGAGACTTTATGCAATTTATTAGATGGGGTGGTCCAGGAGGTTGGAGTTGATAATCTTGTTGAAATTATCACGGATAACGCAGTTGCATATGTAGTTGCAGGTAGACTACTTATGGAGAGGTATCCCACAATTGCATGGTCTTCGTGTGCTGCACATTGCTTGGACTTGTTGCTAGAGGACATTGGGAAGATTTCATGGGTCAAAAGTGTGGTTGAAGATACAAAAAGTGTTACAAAATTTATTTACAACCATACTTGGGTGCTTTCTTTGATGAGGAAATTTACAAATGGCAAGGACCTTGTGCGAGTTGGAGTTGTTAAATTTTCATGATCAGATTGTATGCACAGAAATTAATTCAAAAATCAGACACAATAACCCAGCAGATACCCTAGGAAAACCCTCCACTTGAGGGAGAAAAACCCAGCAACAAAGATCTCTCTTATCTATATAAATAATGGCAACAATTCGCTTTACAATGAGGCCACACTCAAGGCCTAAATTCAGCATCAACTCTAGATACAATGACAGATGATAATTTGCACTTCCTTGATCAACAAATCTGCACTTAGAGAAATTCGCCAACTGCCCTTGAAGGAATTTGCACATTTAATGAAAGAATGAATCGATCTTGCTTGATCATTACAATGAGATAGTGAACTCATATATATACAATATGAAGGGGTGTGACCTTATTAGATGTAAGTCGGCTAGAGATAAGGGACACAACCAATAATAGAAGAGTCGTCCTCAAGAAGAATGTCAACCACCAAAAGCAATATAAGAGATCACGCCAAAAGAGAAAATCGTGGATAATGTGGAATGAGGTCGGCCTCATACAAATCTTTATTAAATGTAGCTTCTTCAAAAAAACTCGTGCCATATATAAATTAAATAGCCTCTTGGCTATCATTTAATTTATCAACCAAGAACAAATAATATGTTGGAATATTATATCGACGCTGCATGTTATCATTAATAGGAGTGACACAATTTGCTAGCCATCCTCACATTGCAAAGCATTCTTGGTGCCATTGGTCATCTCAAGCAACTGTTTGTGTCCGATGCTTGGAAGGAGTCCACATTTTCCACTAGACCTGAAAGGGAGAGGATTGTTTCCATAGTCTCTGACATTCATCAAAAATGGATAGGAGTTGATGGGGGTAAGTAAAACACAAAAATAAATAAGTTATACATAATAATCTATTTGCTGTTTTTATTTTTTTGAGGGGTTAATTTTGTTATAATTTAACATTTGTTTTCATTTTTTTAGGTGATAGAACCTTTGGTGAGGGTTCTTTGTATGGTGGATGGAGAGGGCATGCCAATGGGTTTCATCTATGAGGCCATGGATAGGGCCAAAGATGACATATCACGTTACTACAGCGGCAACAAAAGGAAATATGAAATCATTTGGTGCATCATTGATCGAAGATGGACAAACCAACTCCACCAGCCGATTCATGCCTTTGCTTACTTCTTGAATCCGAAGTTCTACTTCTTAGATACATTTAAGGCAGATGAGGAGGTCATGGATGGTGCCTGATTGTGAGCTGAGAGATAAGGTGCTTGATGAGTTGGAGGTGAGATTTGTTACATCTTATTTATGAATTTGCAATGTTGAGCCTTGACTATCTATGAATTTTCTATATTTGATTTACTATCTATGAATTTTCTATATTTGATTTACTTTTTCTTTTATCTATTCAAGGTCTACAAGGGTGCATAGGGGAGACTCTTTTCCTCCCAACAAGCAATTGAAAGGAGAGGAAAACAACTAGGGAAAAAATGAAATTAGAAACTTGATTCTTACATATAGATTTTTTACTTTATTCTTATTTCTTAATACTTATATTTTTTAAACATATTTTTGTAGATCTATGGTGGGAGAACTATGGTGCTAGCATGCCAAATCTTCAAATGCTAGTCATACGTGTCTTGTTGCAGCCATGTAGTGCTTCTGGGTGTGAACATAATTGGAGTTTATTTGAGAACATTCACACAAAGAAGAGAAACAGGTTGACTCAGCAACGCCTAAATGATTTAGTTTTTGTTTGGTACAACCTTCGCCTTCCAACTAGAAAGGTAGAGGGTGTTTCACATGAATCCATTGACTTGGATGACATTGATCCATATGGTGAATGGACTGTTGATAAACAAAATGATGAGGCTGATGTCTTCCTTACTGATGAGGATCTTGGTGAATTAGAGAGAGCAGTAGCAGAAGAAGAAGCAACAGCAAGATTGGATGCCATGGAGGAGGACGAAGACACATTTGAATATCAAGAAACCACTGCTCAATCTTCTAGTCCTCGTTTGGGTACTAGAGTACGAGCACCTTCTAGTTCTAGGCCTTCAAAATTGAGTACCATTGGGAGGGGAAAGAGGAAGATGTAGATTGTATGTGGTTGTTAATGCTATCCTCTTTTTGACATGATTATATGTAAACATTTATAAACTTATGATGCTGTTATACATTGAAACTATGAGTATTTGTATGACTATGAATGATGAAATTTCAATTATTGAGTGTTTGATAATCATATGATATGTGTAATCTTTGAATTATGAGTGTTTGATAATCAAATTAGGCTCTTATGTTCTCTAAATGCATTAACTTCTTCTTTTTTTTTTTGTAAAACTACGGTTTTTTTTTGCCAAGTCCCAGCTGAGTTTTTTCCTGAGTTTGTGCCGAGTCCCAAGTCCGAGTCATTTTTGGGCTGCCGAGTCCGCGTCGAGTCCGAGTTTTCCAACTATGATTTTACTAATTTATTTCCACCCTTTTATTTCCCTTAAGTTGGTGGCCAACTTTATATTATAAAATAATCTTTATAACTCCCTTATAATGTTTTTTTATCATACAAGTCATTAAAATATATAAATAATGTAATAAGTTAAATATTTAATTTAACTTTATTATTAACGTTATTTAAATTTAAAACCCATGACCATGATAAATGCTTGAATAACTTCATGGTGAAAATCCACCAACTTTCCTGATATGGAAATATTGCCAACTGACTAGGACGTTGACTCATGTGACTTACTAAAAATAGTATGGTCAAAGTGTCTGAATAGGCTTGAGAAAGCATATTGCGAGAACCCTGGTAATTACTGAGCTGAGAAAACACCGATTGAGCTCAAATGGTTGAAGTCCACAAATGCCCTTAGAGGGCCCCCTAACCACCTTGTTAGTCCATGGGGATCAAGTGATGGACTAAACTCTACAACTGATAATTGCCTAGGAAAAGGGGACATTACAAGTGGTAAATTAGAAGAACCACAAATAGCACCAGTGGCACTAGCACTTGGACTGGCACTCGCATTGGCACTACCAGTAGCATTCTCATGCTCACTAGCTAGTTCATGGTCATCATCAACATCAAGTTTAGAAAAGTGGCTTGTGGAAGCGTCCAAGTCAAGACACTCTGGCTCGATATCCCACTTCCTTGTGTCTCTTCCTTTGTAGGCACTTTGTTTGTGTGTAAGGACCCGCAAGTTTGAATGCAAATACACCAAGTCCTTTTCCTTTTTTGAATGTAGTCTATTGTGCTTTATTGAGTGGATGGAGTATGTGCTCCAATTCCTCTCAAATGAAGATGAACTAGCAACCTATTAAGACCCAATTAAATAGTTAAGAGTTACAAAATTTAACTAATTAAAACATAAATAAAATTATAAAATATAAAACTTAAATTTAAAAGATAAAAGATTTTGACTATAAAACTTACTTGGGATAAAATTTTGATTGCAAGAGGTTGTAGGTATGTGTATGCTTGGCCATTGAAATACCACCAACTATGAGCATCAACCATGTACTTGTCTCGAAGAGCATCACGACCACAATCGTTGGAGCATGCAAAACCCATGAACTCAACCCTCACTACATCACGTCGGTCATGATCAGTGAAGAGTCTATGAAGTGCTGCCTTGTACCCTTGAGCCACTTCAACATCTCTATATGGGGCAACTCTTGTTGTCACAGAAAGTAGCTGAGCACTATAGTATTTGAGACTCAATGCAAAAGCAAGATGTACTGGAGTTGCCATTTTGTTTCATCTGTCTACAATGATTTTGTGTAGCTCTTTGAATAACTTTTCTTCAGGATCTTGCTCTTTTGTAAGGTGCCTTCCCGAAAGGTATGGAAATTTTGGTGTTTGTTTGGTTTGAGGGGAGCTTGTTATATGTTGTAAAGATGGTGTTAAAGATGCTCTGATTCCACTGAGATGTTCCTTGCCAAAGATGACGATAATTTTTGCGAATACACTTAATGTGACATATTGCATTTGTCAATTAAGAATAAACTGAGTTGCAAGTGATTGTTTCTGAACTGTAATCATATCTTGATCATTTGCATTTCGACAATAGGCAATTACAACCAAGTGACATTTCTATAATCATGAACAGCTGTTACCACTGATTTTCTGAGTGCATATTATGACTGATTACAAAGAGGGACTGCACAGATTTACGTAACAGTAGTATACCCACTCGTCTTGCAATTTCTGTACTTGCTGATTGCTTGTATGTTTGGTGTTTGGTTTGCATAAGATGATTTCATTTACTAAAATGACTCTAAGGAGACATTCAAATGACTAGATTGACATGAAGATACAAATGCGAGTATTTTTGGCTTTTATTGCAAAGAACTTATATGACTGAAAATGCAGGGAAAAGACACCTTCAGATTTCGATATTTTAACAAACACTTTGCACATTAATTTCAGAATCTCCTCTAACATAAACTAATGCAATTACAGTCATTGACAATACCTTGAACACTTTATATGCAATCCCAATAACTCCCTTATATTTAAAGAGGCAAATCTCATTATATTACTCAATTACTGATTACAATATTGTCCTAGATGAAAGTGCAAGTAATGACAATGCAAAATCTCCTACCCACATTACACTACTGCAGCTGCAACTTGAGGCAGCGATTCTTTTCTGACTTCATAGACTGAAAAGCCAATACAGATTTTAATTTGAAGATAAGAACCTGATTCGTAGTCCCAAGATGAAGAGACACCAGATGACTCCAACTGTGAAGCTCATGTCCCCCCAGAATTTGGCTGAAGAAAGATTCAGCTTGCTAGAAAACACGACCCAGTCTGATATGATGGCTGCGCTAGTCACTGTGGATACTCTGCCCTTGTAAATCCACTCTACCGGCAAGGAAATGGTTCTACGTCCTCCCAAAACACCTCCAAACTCTCCAACAGCCAAATGCCTCCTCTAAAACCTTCATACATACTCAACAACCATATTTTTGATGGCAATGTGAGTCGCTTCAGCTATAACCAGCCACGTCCTTTTATTTTACCCAATATTCCTCAATGTCCACATGCCACTTCATCTGTGATGAACACGTCCTCTGTAGTTTGTTATAAACTCAACAATAATGTGAAGAATGCCATGTCTTAACCAGCAAACACGTTTTTCTTTGTTCTGCTCCATTTCCTCAATGAAAACGGCTTATATCTGATTTCTCTGATAAATATCCATGCGCCTAGGGCTCACATTCTGAATGACGCATTTCTTTGCACATTATCCTCTTCAAATTCGTTATAAAGAAGCTGCAAAATCTTCAAAAAGGTAGATAATCACGAAATTTCAAGAATAAGCTTGTTTTCTCTCACCAACACTTCTGCTGTGCCAAGCTAGGAGTGATATTTCACACTCGAAACAATGGCTAGGGTTTTCCAACTGAACCAGGAGGCTCGAGCCTTCACGGGAAGAAAATGTTCATTTCCAAAAGTAAGTCGAATGTTTCCCTTTCCTCTCTTTTATCATTTCACCATTCATAAAATAAAGTGACTTTTTAATGCATATTTTAAATATTTCTTGAAGTCACTTTTTAAACAACAATTAAGTGACTTTCTAATGTTCCCTTTTAATAATGGGTCACTTTATAACTTGATTTATTAATTATTTAATATCCCCCTTTTGAGAATAATTTAAGACTTAGGGAATATTAAATTATTAAGTCACTTTGTCCAATTTTTGGGGACATTACAGTCCTTCCTTCCTGAATATTGCTTGTCCTCAAGCAATCCGCAACAACAAACCAACCCCACTGCCATAGCATCTGATATCTGAATGGCAAACCATATGTGCCTGTCCACCAACCGCCTGGATCCCAAATGATCCTGGAAAGAACTCTAACCAGCAACCCCTGTATACAGTTGTAACTCCTGACATGGTCAAGCCCTGCCATTCTGTGAAACCAAATGCCCAACAAGTAAACTCTTGGATCCCAAATCTGAAATTCACCTCTATATAAATTGTGCACAGGGATCTCTACCATCTGCTGATCAATGAACTCTGCCATCCCCAAACTGGGGTGATGACCCTCACGCAAACACACAATCCATAAACAAATAGGAAGTCCATCAATCTCAACACCAACCGACTTCCGCATCACTCTGATAACCCCAAGAGTCCAATCAAACCGAGTCTCAAACTCCTGTTGCTGGAAACATTCAACTAGGGAAAAGAAAGTGAGAGTCCTATCAAACTTGGACTAATCATTTGAAATCTGAAGCATGCCATACCAGAGTGAATCCGCACGTCCTTTATTCAACCCATCTCTCAGTGTCATCAATGTCATCATCAAATCCTGTACATGTGGGCTGAATGAAAACTGGTGAGCACACCTCATAATGCAACCGAAGTGAAACTCTCCTACCTGTGCTAATGGAATACTAGAGTAGTCATGTGCATCCCATCTAGTATTGTCGTCATCAGAAGAAGGCTCACAACTCACAACTGAAGGAGTTGGTTCTTCAGGATTAAGAAGGGTATCATCATGAATGTCAACATCCTCCTGAGAAGAAGCTAGATCAAAACCAATATCCAATGTGCAAGTCCTAGGAAAACCCACCTTCTTATGATAAAACTAACCAATGTCAATCTCCAAGGTACCGAAGTGGAGCCTGGTGCTCAAACCTCCCATGTGTACATAGATCAACTCACTAGGCCACCAAATACCACTGGTGTAACTCATGCTAGCAACAAGAATGAAATCATAGGTGTCAACATACCCATACATATTGAGGAAATCCATCAAATATTCAATGCCCATCAAATAAACATGCCTCCACACACTCCCAAGAAACTAAATAGCTGGTGTAGAGCACGGAGAGTTAGAAAATGCAATGTGAATCCAACTAGGGCAGTCACTAAACCATGATGAATCTATGAATGTGAAGTCACCAATCAACAAATAAGTCACTGTTTTTCCATGAGAAATAGGTGACAAACCCAAAGGTGTAGCATATATGTCATTGACACTCATCAAAGACAACCCTTGAGTGGGTGGCCCACTAGGAATGTCCTCCACATAATCATTATCACCATCCAGCTGTAATTCTCTAATAGGCCACTCAATGGTATGCATCTCCAAACTTTGAAAAAAACGAAGCCTCCCGAACTACCGAAAGAGCAACAAGAGGATTGGGTTGCCTCATACCACCACCCAACCCTTCATCTCCTCCAAGAATGATCAAGAGTCCATCAACTGAATCACTTATGGTTCTCTCTCCATACGAAGACATAACACTAGTAGCTGATCCACTAAGTGTATACTCTATCATCCCAACCTCCTCTAATGCTTGAACATTCAAGGGGCTTTCAAACAAGGGCAACTCATGGTGTAAATTAGGTACACAAACTGAAATTTCTGTATCATACCTTAACTCTGATTGCTCCGCCAGATTGGTCATCATGCAAGGCTCAGTCCACATGCTTTGAATTCTTTTTGCCCCTGCCATGTCACACCAAACCAACTTGGTCCTTTCGAGTCTTGGACATACAAACGAGTCCTCATACTTGTCTCCCAAGTGAAAGCCAACAATAGAAGAGGTCTTCCTAATTCCATTTTCATGTGTAAGGGCTGCCAACATATGATCCTGCAAGAATGAATGACTGCTGACCCAAATAAAATCAGAATTCTTGCCATACCTTTTTCTAGTCACTTCAGTTCTAGACCTGAACATGGTTTTTTACTCATAACTCTTGAATGGCTCAATGGATTCTTGTGGGTATTGCTTCTATGAATGGCTCTCTCCAAGGCGATTCCAGCAAGTGTTAGATTGCATTTTTTGGTGAAGTATTTGAATTACTAGGCAAGATCGCCCTTATGCTGCTAGGCACCATATGCTGGGTGTTTTCCTCAATTCTGGTTGGGCTTTACTGTGAAGGAGTTCCAGTAATTTGGAGCCTTTAGGAGGACGACCTTGGCCCAGCTTTGCATTGTGCTTGTAACCCTTCATCATGAGTGATGGACGTAGCATTGAAGGGGTTTCAATCTGCTGTTAAGGAGCTATTTACAGGTCTGAAATTTGTTTGTATTCTAAGTTTGAACTGGGCTGTAATAACAGTAATTTTCTGTCAATGAGAAATGAAATTTGGAAGGTCTGAAAATTTATCTTTCTTAGTGCATTGCTTATATTTTAAGATCTCTGTTATTTACTCTTTATGCAAGCTCTATGTATGATTTAGCACATGGAAAAAACTCAATGCAAAACCTCTCATAAAACACAATCAGCAAGTGGGGAAATATCAATTCATTTGCATGATGAAACTATGAATAACACATGAAAATACAAAGGCAAACACACTCAGAAAATCATACTAGCAGTGGTGAAATTTTCAAAAAAAAATTTGGGGTCTTATATTACAGTGGTATTAGAGCGCATAATGTCTTGCCATCCAGTGGGTGTGATTTTCTATGAGCTTGAGTGATAGGGAAAGAAGATACTTAGAAAGAAGTAGGAGAAAAGAAGAGGGCTATTGGGAGCATTGGCCATTATTAGAGGAAGGGCAGCATTCAGGACCATCATCTAGTGGGTCTTTTAGCATTGAAAACATGGGAGATAGGGGTGGTGAAGGTGAGAGGAATGAGATACCTCCAGACAGATTGATGCTTTTAGTTGATGCTTTGGTTAGGGGACAAGGTAGGGCAGCCCAACAAGCACATGAAACTAATAATTGGATAGAAGAATTAATACAGAGAATGGACCAAATGGGACAAGGAAACAGAATAGGACAACATGGAGTGGGTAATCAGCAGAATGGGGGAGCTTTGGCAAGGCCCCTTATGCCCAACTTTCCACCTAGGATAGATGTAATGTCCCCATTGTACAACGTCCTCTTTCAGTTGGGGTTGATTTCGATACACTTACTATTTTTAGTAAGTGCTATTTTTAGTAGGGGTTTGGTACGGTGCTTCGGTCTTCGGTGAGCCATCTTGAGCACCTCAGTTTCTCTCCGGCTCAAGCTTTAGGGCGCTATTTACTATTTTTAGGACTTTCTAAAAATAGTAAGTCAATTAAGGTTAGTCGGACTTGGTCAGGATGGTCTTAGCAGTACATATTCAGTCGATACAAGGTTACTAAGGTTGAATCATTCAAATATTCGGATAATGTTTCAAAAAGTAACCTTTATTAAAGTGGCTTAATATTTATTTGTTGAGGGTCATGAAGGGGACGATTTTGTACCATGGCACCTAGTACAATGTCTTTAAGTCATTTTAATGAACTTCAAAGGTATTTTATAATGCACTTTTAAGTGGACGCCTAAAGAGGAGAAAAGATGGAATTTATATGAAAAGCTAATGTTGGGGATGATGAAAATAAAATCAAATGTTTTAATAAAGTGGCGTTGATTTTTAGGGCTGTTGCTGGTCGCCCTATCTGGGAGACTTTTAAAAGCTTATTTGAAGTTCATTTGGGGGGGATGGATGTTTGGATTTGGACTTGGCCGTGCATTTCTCTTGAAGCTTGGGCTTTGAGGGTTTTGGATTGACTTGCTGAGACGAAAACCTCTGTAGGGACACCTTTCTTCGTGTGTGAAAGACCACATTAGGAGAGGATATTGGAGGCTTCACACAGTAGCTTCATTCGAGCTTCAAAGTTGCAGATTTCAGACTTATGAGATGAAGGTTTTGTTCATTTTTGAAGTGGGATTGAGAGTTTTTGGCTTGATGACATTGCATCGATTTGGCGAAGTTTGGTGGCAATTTGGTGTTGATTTTTATGATTTTTGGGCATTATGTTTTTGCACCTGAAAACCTTATTTTGGCTCATAACTCAGTGAAGGATTTTAATATCATTATGGGTATTGCAGCAAAGAACCCTTTCAATGGCGATTCTAACATGCCTAAGTTTGTATTTTTTGAAGTTGAAATGGATTTTTCCAGCTAGGTCGACCTTGTGCCAAGCAACGCCCTTCTTGGGTATCTTTCAGTTAGTACGGCTCCTATAGGTAGGTGATTTATAGTCCATTGAAGCTCTGGAGAGGACGTCTTAACCCTGTTTGAAAGCTAGCTCATGATCTTATTCATTGGTGAGGGATGAGCCATTGAAACAAGATGTATATCTGTTGCTGGGCGTTGGCAATTAGGCTGAGATACTTTAAATCTGAGTTTGATTATGTTCAAGAATGACTGTAATAGTTATGTTAAATAATCAGATTGATTAAGCTCCTGAAAGTGTTCATTATAAGTGTATTTCTCTTCATTTTTTTATGCTCTAGTCTATGCATTCATGAAATATCAAATGCACATGTAAAACCTATGGAAAGACATTGCAAACAACACAAACTCACAGTCAACAAACAACAACTCACGAAGAAAACAAAATTAGATTTCAAAAAAAAATTTGGGGGTTGTTCATTATAGTGGTATCAAAGCTCTAATCATCCTGCTGCTAGTGGGTGATAAAAAAAATTCAGCATTAGAGGCTATGAAAGAAGGTATGAAGAGCAAACATGGGTGATCGTATGATGCCACTTCTGGAAGCATTGATCTGGGGACAAGATAAAACATCTCTACTGACATAGGAAACCAATCAGCGAATGGCTCAGCTAATGCATAAGATGGATAAAATGGGATAGAGCAACGGAGTTGGGCAACACAGAGTTGATAATCAGCAGAATGGAGCCATGGCGAGACCCCTTATGCCTAACTCTCCACCGAGAATAGAAGCTTCGGTAGAACTCACTTTAGTTGAGCAACAAGAACAGTTTAAGAAAGATTGGTTAGTTGTAGTGGTCGGTTTCCAGCATGACATTTCACTACAAGATTATTTAGAACTTAGGATGAGTCATACGTCCAACAGGGGCCATAGAGGACACCTTAATGATTTTCGGAGGAAAGTTGGAGAACTTGGCATTCCTTTCTTTGATGGGTCCAATGAGATTTCAGCAAGAGCATGGGTTCAGAGGGTGGACACCTACTTCAATCAAAACCCCATGCCTGAAGAAGAATCCATAAAATATGCTACTATGCACCTTGATGGAGTTGCACATAGGTGGTGGCATCATGATATGATCATATTGGAGCATGCTCAAATCACATCGTATGTCAAGTTCATTGAGAGACTCATAGAGTGGTTTGACAAGAAGGAACCATAACTACTTTCCAGGGAGGTGGTAGAGTTGAGTCCCCATGCGATCAGTAAAGAGCAGGTGATTGAAGAGAAGTTTACAGCAGAAAAATCAGATGAAGTGGTTGATTTGGAGTCTGAGGAATGTGAGATATGTAACAACCTTCCCAGACTACAGTTTAAAATTTTCAACTGACAACTAACTTTCAGCTGAACTGCAACTAACTTGTTTTCATTTCAGGGTATCCAAATCGTTTCAACTATTCATTTTAAATTTCCAACTAAATTCTAAGTTTTCAGTTTCAGCTGAAAAGTAACATCTAACTGTTTCCATCAACCGTCTCAAAATATTAAAACTAAATAATTGTCAAACTAGGGTTCCCATTTAACCAATATATATAAACTAAGGAAAGGAAATAACTTCTCTTTATTCATTAACTAATTTCAGATCTTTCATTTCAGCTGAATGATACAAGTAATTGTCTAACTAATTAACTGCAAATTCTTACAATGTACATTTAACATATAAGAATATCATTCATTGCATAAATGAAAGTAAGCTTAAATAGCATTGCATGTACCTGGATTTACGAGTGAGGAAGAAATACATTTGACATCATCATCTTGTTATTATACTTGGCTTCTTTAGCGATGAGGGAAAGAGAATTATCATCAGGGGCTTTACCGCCCAACCAAGACCTACTGGTCTCCCGAGTTTCTTCAACTGAAGAACCCGCCCTTCACGAGGGTAATCAACATGGATCAAATTATCATCATGCCTCTGAGCCTAGTGTCAAGGACCTATACCTCCTGATCGACCTAACTAAGGGTACCTCCCAACTAGAAAGGCCACACTGATCAGTGGTATATCTGGTTCTTGATAGCTAACATATGTTAAATCAAGCATCGTACCTTGGCCAAGGATTTTAATATTTTTCTGGCACTCCTATGCCAATGTCTCTGGCACTACTGTGCCGACATCTCTGGCACTACTGTGCCGTTAACACTCTCACCCTTGCTCGACATGATAATACTTTAAATCAAGATCTAAAATTGCATTAACAAGTTTGATTGCCATTTCTTCTAGGTTCAAGGTTATGTCCTAACCTTAGGATTCAGTATTGCATTAAACTATTAAGGATCTTTTCTTAAGACAAAACTGTTTTCATAACCCTTTAGGACAGGGAAAGGGTTCATTATCTTTTTACCTCTTTGGTAGCAATTGCTTTTACAATCAAGGTTAACTTACAATTTAATATCTGCTCAGAAGGGAATACCCTTAGTCCCTTAGCAAGGTAAGTCATGGGATGAATATGGTTGAGAAGGAGGGAGGATTCTCGACCTCATCAACAGAAAAAGCTTTTCCAAATGTTCCCAAAAAGTTCACTCAAGATTCAGTTTCAGAAGTATGATAGTTGACAGAGATAATTAGAATGCAAGTCAAGTTCAAGATTTGGGTTTCCACAAAAGTAATTCTTTGCAATACGTTCCTAGAAATAAATAAAGATCCAATTTGCTTACTTCCAAAAAGACGAGTTTATTAAGAGAGTTAAATTCTATTTCAAGAAGTTCTCAACAGGGTTCACCGTTGCAAGGTTATACTTAGATGAAGATACACAACACAGTTATCAATGGTTCCACCAGGAAGGGTTCATTTAGAATAACAAAGATGAGAAGGAACTAGAACATTTCGAACCAGAATTTTCCTCCAGAAAATGCAAGCATAAACCTTCTTTTTACAAGGAAAAACATCTTAATTATTCTTAGCTCTAGTTGACCGCTGCTCAAATTTAACTCATCCAAGTCAACTATAAAGACATGTTTGCTGAGATTCAATATCTAAGAAAGTTGCAAAAGTTACATGAATTAAGAATAGATATTGAAAGTTACCCCTCTCAGATGGACAAGTTACATTTGCATTAAAAGAAAGAGTAGAGCCCAGTCACGGTTATCAGATTATACGGAGCCAACACTAACTCAACTCTATTGATGATCAATCAAGAATAGGTAAAATTATTTAATATCCCCGTTTCTTTCACAAGATAATAACATTCCCAATTTCATGCTATCAAGATGAGTAAACACAAAATACTACCATACGTGCCTGATAGTTAGTCTAAAACTTGCAGAAGCCGCAAGGTATTTCCAGTGAAATGTGATGGAGACACAAATTGAAGCGACGCCCTCCCAAATCTCATCCTCGAGAATTATCCCCAAGTCGACACCTTCCGAGCTTTCAAAGATATAAAGAGAAATTGGATAATAATTTGAGAAGCGACACTCCAAAAGAATGGAAAGTCCATCATGATGCCAAGACCAAAACAACATTTTGGCGTCGCTGGTGAAAGAAAATAAAGCACAGAGAAACTAACAAAGATGGAATTATTGATGAATGAGTTGCGTCGTAGTGAAGAAGCCATCCCTAGATGATTATTCATCTCAAGAAAGAGGAATTTTGTTTTTATGATGCCAGCCGAGGTGGTTTCTTTGCCAAAAAGAATGAACCAAAGCTGAGTGGTAGCCGTCTGAAAGGCCAGCACCTCGAAAAGAAAAGCCTTCAGAATAAAAACGATCACCCCAAGAAACCTCCATTCCGAGAGACTTCTTGGCTTCCGACCTGCCGACTCTTGGGCATTTCATGCATGTGAGATGTTGAGCTAACGGAAGTTTCCGTTTCCAAAACTCCGATTCCAATCCATTCATTAATTTTGATAATAAGTCATTTAACGATTTCAATTCAAATCGATGCATTAATTTATATATATTATTATTAATTCAACATTTTATAATCTTTTGCAAATATATTTATATATACCAAAATGATTCGCTCAACCTTAAGAGGATATAATAGATACTTTAATTATATCAATTATTTTAATTTAATATTCATTAGCCATTGCAATCTCCTTAAAAGGTGATTGTTGACATATATATTTAAATTGACTTGCTTAATTGATATATATACTAAATTACTTATGGCCAAGGTAATGACGTCGACATAACTGTCTTGTTCCGACTCTAGGTTTGATGATAAAATTGATCCATTATTAACCACGTCTTCTCCTTGATGATATTTCCCTTTTCCTCGCGGCGTTGGCAATCCTGCATCCGCTGACAAGGATTATGGATTAGATCGTTCTCAATGGCTTAATAATATGCATTGAAATTTGATCTCATGATCTCATTCAACTTCTCATGAACAACAAATTCGATGGCAAAATAAAAAGTTCGTTAACATTAGAGTTACAATAAAAGAACAACTTTTCATTCCCAATGTCATAATCACATGAAAGCAGTTGTTTGCAACTAACATTGCATTTGAAAGACATAATCAAACATATAGTCTCAATGTAAGGGATGTGACAAGATAGAGCCTTTGGTCGATTCTTGGGTCATGCATGGAAGCATTGTGATAAGGTCTTACATGAGGGGAAGGACAAAACGGAAACCTTGGATCCTAGTTCAGATTTATCCGGTGATGACTCTAAGATTAATGTCTACCTTGATGTTTATAGTGGAGCATACATTGATGATGAGTTCACTAATGTACCTTTGGATGATGGGCACAGAGAAATAATAAATGAGGATGTCTCCATGTTAACTTTTGATGATCATTCGTTCTTCTTCATTGCTAATGACTCAGGTGGTTTTGAGTTTGAACTCAAAACCAAGTCTAGGGAGAGAGATGATTATGATGACTCCAATGATAATGAGATGGAGAATGACTTATTCAGAAAGGCAACTACTTATGAGGAGCAAAAAGATCACTTATCT
Source organism: Sequoia sempervirens (assembly GCA_007258455.2). Lineage (NCBI taxonomy): Eukaryota > Viridiplantae > Streptophyta > Pinopsida > Cupressales > Cupressaceae > Sequoia > Sequoia sempervirens. The sequence continues at coordinate 106,758 of VDFB02362299.1, forward strand.
ACTAAACAAAGTGATCAGGCCTTCTTCACATGGGATACGGGTGTGATGGCACCTAAGTATGATGAGGATCCACATTGGGATGAAATTAATTTGGTTGGTAACGATGTCCTTACTTCATCCCGAGAGTATTGCATAGAGGTTGGCTTTGAAAGAGATGATTTTAATCTTGAATGGCAATCAAATTTCACTTGGCAGGTTGCTGATTATGAGCTTAGACCTTGCAGCTTGGTTGATTTGGATTCATAGTTCGTTATTGGGAATGAAATGGAAGAGACCCAAGTGCTTTGGGAAACAGGTGTGTTGGCTTGTAAGTATGACAAAGGACTTGAATGGGATGAATCTCCTTTTGACAATAGTGCTCCACATTTATGCAAGGAAGAAAACTTAGATGGCATTGATGAAGTTGTTCATGAACAAGAGATCAAACCAAATTTCACATTGCAAGAAGTTGAACTTAATCAAGGAACTAGCAGCCATGTTGTTTGTGATTCACAATCTACTTTTGAGAAAGAACATGGAGAGGCTAAAGTAATTTGGACAGCGATAGAGACTTTGATAGTAAGTATGAAAGATCTGATTTTGGCATGCCACAAAACAGCAGTTCATCATTTTCACTTGATCATGATTGGAAAAGACAAGTCTTGGTTTCAACTGAACCACATTTTATCTTGTTTGGACAGCAAACACACACAAGTGCAAAATTTAATTCAAAATGCTACTAAGGGTCAAAGTGAGCTAAATATCTCATTTTTTGATTTACATACAATGAAGTGCTCTATGGAAGAATTTAAAACAACTTACTTACACATGATGTATGATAGAGATTTAGCAATCAAGTTTGTAGAAGAAACCTTGTCTCGGTCTAAGCAGTAAGGGATGAGGTTAATGAGCTCACTATCGAGTTGAATTCCACCAAGCTTGCTTTTAAAAGTGTCCAAGAGGTAGGACTATTCCATGACATTGATTTCAGTCCCTTTAGGTTTTTCAGTTCGGGCTTTGATGATCTTATTTCTTTGGTGGCTCAGGAGAGGAGAGGGCAGTTTGTTGACATTGGTCAATTTGTATGACCAGTGTGGTGCAGCTTCAGCATGGTGTCATTTTTTTGAGACTCACTTGGAACCTGAGAGTCACATTGAGTTCTAGTGCAACGACTGTTTGGGATGAGAGAGCCAGCGTGGATTTTCCTGAGCTTACTCTTGAGGCACCTCAATTTGATTTTCTGGAGGGACATATATATGAGGAGTGGGTTGAGATTTTGTGGTACTTAATCACTCTTCTTACAGGTGATATTTGGGAGGCCTCAGGTGTTGGTGCATCGCAAGGCAGGGATTTGAGTAGTTGGGGCTACAAACCTCCTAGAATTATTTGGGACCTTGGGGATCATTTTTGGTTTCAGTATGAATATGAGTGTGGATTGCAGGGCTTACTAGTATTGCTTGAGGACAAGAAATCTTTGGTAAGGGCAGACTGTAATGTCCCCATTTTACGACATCCTCTTTCAGTTGGGGTTGATTTCAATACACACTATTTTTAGTAAGTTCTATTTTTAGCAAGGGGTTTGGTACGGTGCTTCGGTCTTCGGTGAGCCATCTCGAGCACCTCAGTTTCTCTCCGGCTCAAGTTGTAGGGCACTATTTACTATTTTTAGGACTTTCTAAAAATAGTAAGTCAATTAGGGTTAGCCGGACCTAGTCAGGATGGTCTCAGCAGTACATATTCAATCGATACAAGGTTACTAAGGTCGAACCATTCAAATATTCGGATAATGTTTCAAAAAGTAACCTTTATTAAAGTAACTTAATATTTATTTGTTGAGGGTCATGAAGGGGACGATTTTGTACCATGGCGCCTAGTACAATGACTTTAAGTCATTTTAATGAACTTCAAAGGTATTTTATAATGCACTTTTAAGTGGACGCCTAAGAAGGAGAAAAGATGGAATTTATATTAAAAGCTAATGTTGGGGATAATGAAAATAAAATCAAATGTTTTAATAAAGTGGCGTTGATTTTTAGGGCTGCTGCTAGTTGCCCTATCTGGGAGACTTTTAAAAGCTTATTTGAAGTTCATTTGGGGAGGATGGATGTTTGGATTTGGACTTGGCCGTACATTTCTCTTGAAGCTTGGGCTTTGAGGGTTTTGGATTGACTTGTTGAGACGAAAACCTCTGCAGGGACACCTTTCTTCGTGTGTGAAAGACCACATCAGGAGAGGGTATTGGAGGCTTCACATAGGAGCTTCATTTGAGCTTCAAAGTTGCAGATTTTAGACTTATGAGATGAAGGTTTTGTTCATTTTTGAAGTGGGATTGAGAGTTTTTGGCTTGCGATGACATTGCATCGATTTGGCGAAGTTTGGTGGCAATTTGGTGTTGATTTTTATGATTTCTGGGCATTCGGTTTTTGCACCTGAAAACCTTATTTTGGCTCATAACTCGGTGAAGAATTTTAATATCATTATGGGTACTGCAGCAAAGAACAACCCCTACAATGGCGATTCTAACATGCCTAAGTTTGTATTTTTTGAAGCTGAAATGGATTTTTCCAGCTAGGTTGACCTTGTGCCAAGCAGTGCCCTTCTTGGGTATCTTTCAATTAGTATGGCTCCTACAGGTAGGTGATTTATAGTCCATTGAAGCTCTAGAGAGGACGTCTTAACCCTGTTTGAAAGCTAGCTCGTGGTCTTAGTCATTGGTGTTCGACGAGCTATTGAAACAAGATGTATATCTGCTGCTAGGTGTTGGCAATCAGGTCTGAGATACTTTAAATCTGAGTTTGATTATGTTCAAGAATGACTGTAATACTTCTGTTAAATAATCAGATTGATTAAGCTCCTGAAAGTGTTCATTATAAGTGTATTTCTCTTCATTTTTTTATGCTCTAGTCTATGCATTCATGAAATATCAAATGCACATGTAAAACCTATGAAAATACATTGCAAATGACACATATACTCATAGTCAGCAAACAACAACTCACAGAGAAAACATAATTAAATTTCAAAAAAACATTTGGGGGTTGTTTATTACAATAGAAGCACCAGTTAATCCTGAGCTCACTATGTTGGAATAGCATGATTAGTTTAGACAAGATTGGCTTGATGCAAGGATAGGCTTTCAGCAGGATATATCTCTTAGAGACTACATTGATTTGAGAATGAGACACTCAAATACAAGGGGGAATAGGGACTAGCACAATCAACTACACAGGAAAGTGGGAAAACTTACACTACCATATTTTGATGGTTCTGGGAAGATGGCAGCGAGAGCATGGGTACAAAAACTTGACACTTCACTCTAAACCCCATGCCTGAGTTGGAGTCAATCCAATATGCTTCTATACACCTTGATGGTGTTGCTCATGAATAGTGGTATAATGGTATGTTGACTTTGGGGCATGCACAAATAACTTCGTATAGGGAGTTCACTGAAAGATTGATTGAAAGATTTAACAAGAAGGACCCTGAACTGCACTTTAAGGAGTTAGCTCAATTAAAAGAATGGGGTACAATGGATGCTTACATTGCAGATTTTTATAAGTTATCCGTGCTTGTGACAGATATTCCAGAGAGGAGACTTATTGTGCTGTTCATAGATGGTCTTTTTGATCCTCTTAGGGGTTGGATAAAAGCTTTGAATCCACCTACCCTTTAGGAAGCAATTAAGAAAGCTAGGGATATGTAATCTTCAGCTTTTAAGAACAAATTTCAGTCCAAGGACTCACTGCCCAAGAAAGAAAAAGACAAGAAAATTGACACCAAGGAGCAGGAGCAGCCTAAGAAAAATTACACAAGGATAGACAATGAAACCTTGAATGAGCTCAGAAAGAAGGGATTGTGTTTCACATTCAAGGAACCTTACATCAAGGATCACAAATGTTCAATCAAGGCTAAAGTGCTTCTAATTGAGTACCAATCTGATGAAGAAGGTGAATCAGAAAAAGCAAACCAGCAAGCTGATTCTGTAGATAGTGAAGGTGAAAAGACATTAGAAGAAAGTGGTAAGGTGTGGGACCACGATGGGACACTAGCTCAACTTCATTGTTTTCATGAGAACGAGTCACTGTGCATTAGAGTGCTTCAAGGGCAGCATATGTTGGCTTTGATTGATACAGGGGCTACTCACAATTTCATAGATGAGGGCTTGGTTGTACATAAAGACCTTTAGACACAAGAGGTGAGCAAATTCCGAGTTATGGTTGCTGATGTGTTTACTATACAGTGCACTAAGGTGGTTCCTCAGTTGAGCATATTGTTTGGAAATCATGAGGTCAAGGAGGATTTTTATGTGGTGAACATAGGAGACACAAATGTAGTTATGGGTATTCAGTAGCTATGCTCTTTGGGGGAGTTTACTCTAAATTTTCAGACCTTGGAGTTGAAATTTCAATCCAAGGGTAAGAGTGTGGTTTTGAGAGGGATGTCTAATGGTGGGCCACGTGTGGAGTCTAGCAAACGAAAGGAAAAAGGCATAACAATAGTCTTTAATGCATCCTTAGAGCTGTCCAGTGTAACTATGGACACTAGTAATAGGTTTGGTAATGCTGAAAATAATAACACACAGTTGGGAGATTGTATTGTTGGAGGCACCATGGATGAGGCCTTCAAAACAACAAACAATGATGTCTATAGTGATGTTGACATAGGAGGTTTGAAATTTGATTCCTAGGATTAGTTGATGGATGGAGATACTTGTGTTGACATGTATGGTGATGAGTTGGTGAATGATTTATTTAGAGAGACAACATCACAGGAGGAGCACAAAGAACAAAACAATCAGCCTTTTAATACATGGAACCTTGGTGAGATGGTACCTTAGTTTGACAAGGAACCTGATTGGGATGAATTTACTTTTGACTATAGAGCTATTCCGACTTCAACTCCACAATTATGCATGATTGATGGCATAGATGATGATGTTGGCCTTGATCTTGCACTTGAGAACAAATTAGATTTTACTTTGCATGTAGCTAAACATGAGCAAGGACCTAGCAACCTTTCTAATTTGAATTCAGAATCAGCTTTTGATAATCCCTTGTTTGAGATAGGAGCTGATATGGCGTATGACAATCCTCTTTTTGAGTTGGATGATGAGATTACTCCTAGTTGTAGAACTGCATTGGGTGAAAATAGCAAGGTTTGGGACCCAGCTGCAGTTTCTAGTCATGAAGTGTTGTCTCAAGAATGGACTAGTGGGTCTATTTCCAGCCTTGGTGCCCCTGCTCACCTTCCAATCAGCTTGCATATGACTTTGATTTGGGATCCGCAGAGGAGTTGGATGGTTCCTCCAGTTCAGTAGTTGAGTTGTACTCGAATGAGCTTTAGTGACAGTGATGATTTGGTACTAGGGGATGGTTCTTCAGCTAATTCCTTATTTACCTCTCTTACCTATCGAGTGGGATCTCGGTTTATTTATTGCTGCCCTCACTTTCTTGTGTTGGTTATTAAGACTTTTTTTGATGAGCAAATTGATTTTGAGCTTGGGCAAGCTTCGGGGCAGCAAGTAGTGAGTACCTTTCTGGACGCAGTGTAGCCATTAGCTATTTCCATGTTGGTGAGTGATGCTCACTACAATTACTTCGTGGTGAGGGAATACATTGTTCCAAATGATGGCTTATTGATTGTAGTGGGTTGAGTGAGTTGGCGAGTTCTAGATCATTCTTTGGACACCTGGTGGTTCGGTGTTGATGTCACAAACGCGGTTGGCGGTAGTAGAGGCATTACTTGGTTGGCAATTTTTAGGGATTTCAGTATGGGCTTTGATGATTTTTACCTTCTAGAGGTCCAGGATAGGAGAGTGCAGTTTGAGCACAGTGGGTTGATAGTGATGTTCAGTGTGGTGGGGCTTCAACATGGTGGTTCCTTTCTGAGACTCACTTGGGACCCGAGATTTGTATTGAGTTTTAGAGCAGCTACCATTTGGGGAGAAAGAGCCAGTGTTAATTTTCTAGAGCTTACTCCTGTGGCACATCAGTTTGGTTCTCTTGAGGGGCGTTTATTTGAGGAGTGGATCGAGTCTTTGCGATATTTTATCACTCTTCTTGCAGGAGTTTTTTTGGAGGCCTCCAATGTTGGTACTTCGCAGGACAAAGATTTGAGCAAATGGTGCTACAGACCTCCTCGATTTACTTGGGACCTTTGGATCATTTTTGGTTTCAGTGTGGTCCTGATTGTTGGCTACAGGGCTTAATTGGCATTGCTTGAGGACAAGCAATCTTTGGGAAGGGCGGACTGTAATATCCCCATTTCTGATGTCCTCTCTTGGATTAGTTTGATTCTAATACACTTACTATTTTTAGTAGGGGGTCTAGCACTGAGCTTCAGTCTTCAGTGAGCCGTTTGGGCATCTCAGTTTCACTTCGGCTTGAGTTTTTGGTGCCACTTACTATTTTTAGGGTAAGTTGGACCTGGTCAGGGCTACCACTCAGCAGCATTTTCAGTTGAGGCATCAGATTCTAAGGTTGAAGTAATTTAATATTTGATTTCCCCTTCGAAAGTGGATTATTATAAAGTAACCTTATATTTTAACATTGAGGGTGAGGGGGACATAAAAAGGTACCAAGGACACTTAAGGTAATGACTTGAAGTTGTTTTTAAAGCAACTAAATTGTTTTTGAATGCTGAATAAGCTTTGGGCGTCCAAGCTATAGTTGAAGCCAAAAAATTATAATAAAATCAAATTAAAGTTACATATGGCGTGGATTTGAAAGGGGTTTTAGGGTTTTGTCCAAGGAAACACGGGGACGCGTCCCCTTTTGCTGTACTGTCTCGGAAACGTTTCGGGGGGGGACGGCCCGGTCCCGGTGGGCCGAAACGTACGAAAGGGGGGGGCCAGCCGTCGGGGGATAGGGACCTCTAGGCGTCCCCTATCCGTCCCTGCCCAACAGCATTATAAACACAAAAATAAAAGGTTTTTTTTAATTTTTTTTTTAATTATTTCCTTTATGGGCCCCATGCCCTCCCAACCCTAATATGGCCACTTAAAACATCTTCTTACCTTCATTTGACCTCATTTTGTCTTGCCAAAATAAAATTGCAGCCAAGACTATGAGCCAGCCCCTCACAGTGACAGTGACTTAGACTATGAGTCTGATTTTGATGCAATGTTGGCAGATGCCGAGTAGCGGCAATCATCATACTTTCTATTTCTATGTTTTGACTTTGGACACTTGTGACTTTGTCATTTTGACATTTGTAGTACAAACTTGTAGCCTTTTGGGCATTTTATTATTTTATATCATATGCACATTGACTATTTGACATGAATTATGGTCCATGGATGCAATTAGGTAGCTATAGTATTAATTTCTTCGATAATTCGATTCTATGATGCATATGTCAATATGATTGGTGATTACATTTGCAACTTTATGAATGTTCATTGTTATGATTATCATTACTCATATGAATATCTGAAATTTCCCTATATTTTTAAAATCTCTCTCTCTCTCTCTCTCTATCTATCTATCTATATATATATACTATACAGCCGTGCCCCCGTCCCCTAAAATCCCCTCAAAAAATTGCCGTCCCCGAAACGCGTCCCGCTGTCCCGCCGTCCCGGAAACTTGGTGGAACATAGGTTTTGTCATGTGGTTGCCCTAATTTGCCAAGAGAGTCTTTAAAAAATTGTTTTTGAAGTCTCATTTCTCATGGATGTTTTGGCTACTTATTGAGATGTTGCTGGTTTTTCGCCAGGAGGTCCGATAAATGGAGTTGAGGATGAAAACCCTCAATATCTCAGACTGGTTTCAGCAGTGCAAGACCTGCCCTAGCTGGTGGAAGGGTGATTTTATCCAGAAATCACATCTGGGCTTCAAGTTGTAGATCACAGATTTGAAAGATGAAGATATTTCAACACTTTTGTGGTGTTTACATTTGGTTTTGGGCTTGAGTTGCTTAATCTCAGTTTGGGTGTGGATTTCTTGGTATTTAAGTGTGTTTCTTTCATTTTCTGGTCACTTCAGTTCTGGACCTGAACATGGTTTTTTACTCATAACTCTTTAATGGCTCAATGGATTCTTGTGGGTATTGCTTCTATGAATGGCTCTCTCCAAGGTGATTCCAGCAAGTGCTAGATTGCATTTTTTGGTGAAGTATTTGAATTACTAGGTAAGATCACCCTTATGCTGCTAGGCGCCATATGCTGGGTGTTTTCCTCAATTCTGGCTGGCTTTTACTGTGAAGGAGTTCCAGTAATTTGGAGCCTTTAGGAGGACGACCTTGGCCCAGCTTTGCTTTGTGCTTGTAACCCTTCATCATAAGTGATGGATGTAGCATTGGAGGGGTTTCAATCTGCTGTTAAGGAGCTATTTACAGGTCTGAAATTTGTTTGTATTCTAAGTTTGAACTGGGCTGTAATAACAGTAATTTTCTGTCAATGAGAAATGAAATTTGGAAGGTCTGAAAATTTATCTTTCTTAGTGCATTGCTTATATTTTAAGATCTCTGTTATTTACTCTTTATGCAAGCTCTATGTATGATTTAGCACATGGAAAAAACTCAATGCAAAACCTCTCATAAAACACAATCAGCAAGTGGGGAAATATCAATTCATTTGCATGATGAAACTATGAATAACACATGAAAATACAAAGGCAAACACACTCAGAAAATTATAACAGCAGTGGTGAAGTTTTCAAAAAAATATTTGGGGTCTTATATTACAGTAGAGGCCACAGTTTGCTCTTCAGGTATGGACATAAATGGATGGCTCTCTGTAGGTGGAAAATGAGAAGGTAGTGTAGGGGGCTTCATCCCTTGAGATCCTTTCTTTATCAATGGATGACTTGATCTACAGCCTGCTGCTTGGTCTGCTTTTTCTCGCTCTTCAATATATATGCCAATACTTGGGTTTCTTGAATGCCTTTATTATCTTCTCTTGGACAAGATTTGATGCCTAGTCTAGGGATCTTGCAGAAGTGCCCTTTCACTCGACTGTATGAGCTCAAATATCAAGTTTACAATGACCACAAATCCAAACATAACCTGCACCACCTAGAAGTTGTTGAAACATTTCAACATATTTCCAAAGGGGAGAGTTTGGATCTGTTTTGAAACAAGATTGGTTTGTGGAGCTAGAAACGGTTGCCATTGTAATACCTAAGACAACAAGTTCAATTACAATAAACAACACATTCCATTTATTCAAAATTTAGAAGTGTTGAAACTAAATAACTTAATTCATTTTAAAAAATTAAACATGTGTTATAGATACCTAGAAGAATGAAAACAAAACAAAAACTTCAAAACAAAATAAAAGAGTTCATTTGTAAAAGAAAATGTAGAAAAAAAAAACCAAAACACTTCAAAAAACCTACCTCTTTTGAAGAAATCTTCCTCTGATCTTTTTGGCAACAAACAAACACTTGCAAATGCCTAGGAATAGCACAACAACCAACTTTGAACGTTCAACGATCAATCTTCAACTCTATTTGTGCTTTGGCAAACAAGAAAATAAGTTCAGCAATGGAGATAAAAAGTTTTGTTTTTCATTCACAAATTGATAAATGAGTTTGTTTTTTCCTATTAGATGATGTATGAGGCATAAATTAGGGTTGGAGGCTTTTTATAATGTTAAAAAGTCAAAAAAAGTCAAAAAAATAATAGAAGACTCAAAAAAAGCGTCAAAAACCATGCCTGGGTGCGTGAAGGGGCTGGGTTCTCCCCAGGTTCAGCAAGGCCGGACCCACAGGCTGTGGACTAGACCTTGTCCGGGCCCACAGGGAACCAGACCTAGACCCGGAGCTGGGCTGGACCGGACCAGGACCCAGGCATATAACCCTGCAGACCGGTAAAATAGCATCTTGAAAGGTGTTTCCATTTCCGAGACATTTCAGACAGGGTGGAAATGCAAAACACCAGCTTCCCCCAAGCATTTATGGTAACTTTAGGTTTTAATTCATGTGGTCACAAGATAATATGTGATTCAAACAAGTAATTTTTTTCTAAAATTATTGAATTTGTGATTTATTTATTTGTGCTTTGTGAATGTCAGCTTTTGGATAATTGCTGATTTATTTCTGATGATAACTTTATCAAAATTGGCTGTCCATATGCATGTGCTATAGTTGATGTAAGTTGTCACTGAGTGTAAGTACAAGAAGAACAGTCTGTAGCATCACTGCATTTCAAAGCTAGAAATATAAACATTTTTTCTTCACAATCTAGCTTGAAACGGAGGTATACTAACACTAACCATATCCATTATAAATTTATAGGTACAATCATCTAAACTACCAATCAAACATATGTTTCCCTCTTTAAACAATATCTAACATACACACCATAACAGGTAGAATAATCTTATCTACCAATCAATCATATGTTGTACCCTTTAAACAATTTTCAAACATAAATCCAGTGTATGACTAATAGGCATACCATGACAGAACAGTTACAAGTTTGACCAAATTAATGCCAACATCTTTCCATATGACAGTTCACTGCTGTTTTATGATAGGGCGGCTTACATTCATCCTCCCAGAGCTCTCGTTATCAACATTTTCATTTTGCAATTTGTAGACACACAACAGGATTTAGAGACACCACTCTGGCAACTGATATTTCTTCAAGGATGCATTTTGCAGATGCTCAATAACATAGCAATTTATGGGTACCTTAACTGGGATTTTAATTCTGTTAAGCAGTATTTCTGACAAACAATTCAGCATTTGTGATAGCCAACCAATACTATATGCAGTCAACTTTAGTACGTTAGTCAGATGTATAGCCAAACAATATCTATACTCTTGGTGAAATCTAGTATGAATTTATTATTGCATTAATTGTCAGTGAAGCAAAAATAATAGTCAAACAAGTCCAAGGGTTGAGCTTAATTGGTTAAAACATTTTGTTCTCACTGTGGAGATCCAAGTTCAAAGCCCAAAGAGACATCTAATATGTAATTCTAAGTTGTGACTTCCGGTCTTCCTTAGTTGACTTTTAGTGTGAAGGTGGTTTCTAAATAAGTGGATTTCTAAGTTGTGACTCTTGGTTTTTCATAGGTGGTTTCTAGTGTGGTTGCTCGAAAGGAGCTTGTATTAGTCTCATTCGCAAGAGCTTGTATTGGTGTCATGTTGATGCTTGTATGAGCAGAATATTTGTAAATAATTAGCAATATAAGAATAGTCAAACAAGGTCAATGGTGGACTTACTCTGGAAAGTAGGCAAAATCTACAATTGACAATAGATCAGTAATCTCAGCAAATGGCAGGTAGAATGGTAAAAAACAGAGGTTTTTGGTCAAAATAACTGTTAACTGGTCAAAGCAAAGTTACAGGTCAATTTATGTTGGTAAGTATATGTCATCATGAGTTGCACTGACATCAAAAGTATTGACTTTGGTCAAAGCTCCATTCCTGCTCCTAAGTTGTCATTGTTCAATGGAGGAGTGAACTGTCAATTCAGTGATGCAATAATGAGGCACATATGCTTATGTCTATATGTATTAAATGAGGATTTTCAAGCTTGACATGGCACTAGTGGGCCTACCCAGCAGTACAATGCTCTTTAGTTCTTAGTATGCCAAGTTACCGAGAGAGAAAATTGGCATGTTTATCATCAAAAATTAAAGTATATCAAAACTTCAAAAAAATACTGTATTGATGAGCTCATAAATAGAAAGAGCTGATGTCATCCACTCCATATAGTTGTTCCTCAGATTTTCATGTTGTATCCTTGCACCTAGGCTAGTATTTTGGTAGTTTAAATATGCAACTGATGGCCTCTCTTTGTAGTAAAACCTAATTTGGGGCTGTAACAAATAAGCATGTATCAAGAGAAGGTATAATCATTGAATAATAACTAAGAAATTAGAACAATGGTATATTCAAATCTCCTTTTACTATCAAGATTGTGTTGACTCAGGAAAGAGCATTTGCAGCAATGTTTTCTTGCCCTGCATTATATACTATCATGGGTTTATATTTGCCAAATCTTCAAGAGCATCTATATTGTCTGCTTGAAAGTACTATGGTAGGAAAGTGTAGGAGTTATTTGCAGTCCTACAGTATATTTCAATGTCACATAACATTGTGCTTACAAGTTTTTCACTCATTTTGATGGTGTGAATGGCTGGTAATAATTCTTGGTAAGGAGATCTCAAATTTTCAAGTTGCATCATTGAATCTATTATGGCCTCTCTTTGTGGTGAGGGCTTAAAGGATGTAACAAATAAGAGTATCAAGAAAAGAGATACTCATAGACTTAAGTAGTAAGAAACAAACTTTTGTCAAAGACATGAAACTAGCATGAGGATGCAGAGCGAGAGAGAGAGACTTTTCTTAAGTGTCTATGGTAGTAAGAGCCTGAAGAATCTCAACCACTGAATAATTGCCAATTCAGTGTCTGCTCATGCTGCCAAGGTAGGAGCTTGGGCTGAGAGGGTTGGTGAAACTTCCGCTAATGTGCAGCTATCTGTCCTCTCCTACCATCCAAAGCCAAAAATATCCTCCAGGAGGCAAGAAAAGTGATAATACTAGCCAATCAATGTGATTTGCATTGAATGTGAAAGATATACTTGTCCCTATGCGCCTGCCATGGATTATGGTGCCCCAGGTTTGCCTTTGAAGAGTATAAATTGTGTTTGCTGTCTTGTCTCCTGTTATCTCCATCATTATTTTTTGTATGCTATTCTAGCATTCTCTCTTCCTAACAATTACCTTCATTGCTTCATTGTTCTGATTAGAATAGAGTTTTATTCACCAGGCCAGATTCAGTTGAAAATTGTTTATACTTGAAATGATGTGTACATATACTGGCAGTAATGTGGCTTTAACACAGGTTAATAGTTCAAAACAAAATAAATTAAAGCATTAATCTTCCAGATATATGGTTACGTCCCTTTCTGACATGCTGTAGGAAAGATTGATTGGAGTTGCTTATTCCTTCTGTTCCTTTTCCATATTTCTGTTATATCCTGACTGCAGTTTTTGAGTCAATTGGACAGGTTGGCCCTCCAGGAATCACTGCTGCTGTCTTGGTGGCAAATCTTTTAGCAGAACAAGAGAAGCTTATCAATGAAATTTTGTATGGTAAGTTTCTTCATTTTATTCATGACAAAAATGGATATTACATCCTCATTGCAGAAATTAATATATTTAAGTTACAATTTTAATAAAGTGATATGTGATTGGGGATATAACATGTACTTGTCTTTCTTAAATTTCTGTTGTGAAGTTAATTGTGAATTTATGCAGATCCGAATTTTTTACAGAATCTTTTGGAACTACTGCCTTCTGTTTCGGATGACCCTGGAGCTCGAAATGCATTATGGAGCATACTAGGAAGATTGTTTGATAATCTTGCATTGTCTCAAGAAATGCAATCCATCAAAAAAGAATTAGTCTCAGTGTTGGTCAGCCAGTCAGATTTGATTGCGGAAGATTTGGATGACCATCGAGAAGAAGACACTGGTGAAGATGATAAAACATCTTTTTCTGAGCAAGCTGAAATTGCCACTTTCAACAAGGGATTCAAAGCTAAGATTGCCACCGTATCCTTAACCCTGCACTTAAAAAAAAATATATGAACTATAATACTGGCTTGCATGTAGTTTCTGGATGTTAAATACAGAATGTGCCAACTTGCATGCATTTATGTAGCTGTAGTCAGTCTTTGAAGAGTGTGAAATATATCTATGCAAGCTTATGTTGATTCAGGAACAATTGTGCGTAGCCCTAGAGAATCTCATAGTTGAATACTTAGTGGAAGATTGTCTAGATTAAGAAAATTTCATAGTTCCATGGAGTTTCAAAATGGGGGATGGGGACACGATGGACCCAAATTTGGGGATGACAAAGGGATGGTGGTGCAAGTATAGTATAGCAATTGAAAAAAGAGTTATTAAAAACATGTATGAGAATAACAATTTATTCAAGTTTTAAGTTTTATGTAAAGTTAAAACTATAAATTACTAAACAAAATTCATTGAAAATGTTGAATATCAATATATTATTATATTCAAAATTTCAATATGATGATTAAATTAAAGTATAGTGGGTCAATGTCTCAGTGGTCTAATCATCCTCCCCGAATCCCATGGCAAACTCCCTATCACTAGAATTGTTGGATCCATGTAGTTGAAGCTCCTCCAAATGGAAACCACCCAAATTTGCTTTTTCCTTATCCTCGTCAATATGTGCTGGCTCCTTTGGGTCTACATCCCATCATGTTGTTCGGCTCTCCTTGTATGTAAGTGTTTTGTGGTCCATGAGACACAAAACACTATATGCTACTACAAGCTTTTTTGCTTTCCTAGAGGTAAGCTTGCTCCTCTTGTTAGAGTGGATGAAGTTGTATGTAGGCTAGTTCCTTTCAACAACAAAAGAACTAGAAACTTCAGGCATGCAGCAAACGGCTAGTGTGGTTGTCAATGAATGAGGCCCAAGCATAGTCCACCATAGTCTTGGTCATCTTGTGCCATAGCCTCTCTATCGAACTTTGTCTCTTTTGGACATCCCCCAAGTGTGGCAAATGGTGGCTGCCTTGTCAACATGTACATCTACATAATTACCTTCATGAAGCCTCTCAACATTTTCCATGCGGACAACTTTGTTAGGCATTTGCATGTAGCACTTTGGGTTGAATGCATAGGCAACCATGCATTAAGAAGTGTCAAGTTTCTTCCACCTCCACTAAATGATAGGCTAGATTTTTTCATTATAAAATTATAGGTAGGGTCACTCATTTGTACAATGGCCTTCATTTGGCTAAACATGCTATCAATGCACTCATACACCTCTCCAAGGTTTGGAGAGTTTGAGTCCCTATATTTGATAATTGTTAGAACTAGAAATATGATGAAGATGATGTATTTGGCATCAACTTGAAAATGTCGCTTTTCACCACTTCTTTCACCCTCTTTCCTACCTTGATTTGGACTCGACTTGCTAATTTGTCTTGTGTCATGACCATTAGTTGCAATGGCTATTGTAGCTCAATTATCTTCTTTAAGAGAATGAAGTATGAAGCACATCTAGTCTCAATAATTTTAAGTATTTCCTTCTTGGAGAAAGTTTGGAATAGTGCATGCAATGTCTGATGATTGTAGATAAACATTTGCACATCTCTCGTATCAAGTACTACTTATTTCACCCACTCTATTTTTCTCATGTCTGTTGACGTGGTTTTTGAGACCGCACCAACACAGAACAAAGTCGCCCAACGGACGCTCTATTCTCTCTTGATCAAAGTATTCCGCACGCTAAGATTGCCAGAAAGTTCGTGCGTTCAACTCCAAGGTTCCTTTAGTGTGAATAGGCTCAGTTTGGCTTGATGTGATATTGCTGGTATGTCAAGGGGACTTACGTAGTTGTTCAGACTTCTCACAGTCAGCAGTTGATATGTAATTTGAAGGGGATTCTTACGTGTATGATTTGGCAATGTGTATTCTTTTCTAAAACTAACAAGAAGTATGCTGAAAGTAAAAGGGAAAGGACCTAAGAAATTGGTACTCTATTCTAAATGCAAGGTATGTGGGGCTTCGTCTCAATAGACTTCAACCAGATTTCACCTAGCCTCCGTCGGACAGCCTCAGCAAAATCGGTGCAATCTTCAAAGGGGATAGCGAAAGGTATTCAAGTTATAGTTTAACATACGTACACCATCAGAACAACGCATATAAGTATGTAAGCCATAACCGAAGTCAAGCACAAGATAATGTCCAGTTGACCACGCAAGGCAGACTTATCATCAACAAGCCGCTAGTGGTATGGAATAAAATGAAGCTATCTCAATGAAACACCACACACCAAAGTAAGCTACTTGCATGAATTTAATCTACTTGGATACGAAAGGAAGAAGAAACCTTGCTAGCATTTCATGACAAGACAAATTCCATCATCAATGAAAAGATCTATTATCACAAAATGTGTTACACAACAGTCTCTTCAAAAGTTTTCAAAGGGAAAACTTTCTTTCTTCTCCAAATTATGCAAAATGCTCTACACTATCTAGCTCTACTCAACAATCTCTAGCTCTGATCTATCTTCTAATATTCTGATTTCTAATCTCTAATTCTAATCTGATGCCTTACAAATGAGGGGGACTCCCCCTTTTATAGCTAGCCAAGTCCCAAAGGACGGCTAGGGTTACAATCAATAGAGTGGCCAGAATCGTGCCACCTCAGCCCTAACCCTAAAAACTGCAGAATAGGGAGTGGTACATTAAATGAATCAAAGATTCCCACTCACTCCCAAAATAGCAAATGTAATAAATGCTCCATACTCAGTCTTCTAGAAGATCCTCGTCCAGTAGTGTGTTCCCATTAGCCTTCTCTCTGACTGCCAACTCAACAAATCTGCTAAGTACGGCCTCAACCTCCTCAACTGAAATAGATGGAACACAATCTAACTGAAACTCTAACACTGTAACTGAGTGCTCGTGCCTCGTACAAGATTTTCTCCAAGCAGCCAATGAGTCCTGCGTGTTCTGGATCAAAGTGGAGAATGTAGCAGTATTTTCAAAGTCATCTTGTACGAAGGTCTTAACATCTGCGAAGAAGGGAACCAGCAAACCCCTCAAATTATCAAAACTTATCTCTTCTGGACTCAGCCGCCTAGCGAAGATGGCCTCGAAGGTGTTCTGAACTCCATCTATAATATTGGCCATAGCCTTGTGAATCCTGGCTGAATCTGCCTGTGCTGCATCGAAGAAGCCACGCCCTGTGATAGCCGAAGAATACCACCGAGAGAAATCATATGGGTCGACCGGCGAATGGCACCTCATCAATCGTGGCTACTTGATGGCACATGCTTCGGCACCTCAAGGCCCATTTGGATCACCTTACTCACGATAGATGGGGGCGTAAGCTAGGCACGATCCACCATCCATCAGGTGTCAAAATAGTAGGAGGCTGTTGAAAGGCGAGGAGGCAAGGTCCTCCATAAATTTCTCTCGTCTCGGTCACAGACTCCTGGCTGACCCATTTGTCTGCCTCTTGTGCCATCCTCCCCAATTCTACCAAGCCGCTGATCGACTCTCTAGGAATATCTGCTGGAGGCTCTATCACTGGTACATCCTGCCCTCGAGAACGAGACAACTGCTGAACATATCCAACTAGCGCCTTGTGTTCTCGTTTCAACTTCTTGTATTTTCCTTCTTTCTTGAACAATCTATCCTTAAGGGCAAGGAAGGAGTTATCGCACTCCTCAACAATCTGTGCACCAGTAGGGCGTCCCAAGTCAAGAGTGGTGACCACATAGTTTTCCGGAGCTGCTTCATTCCGGTCACACTCGACTCGTGGGACAGCAACGTGAAGAGTACGAGAGCCATCCTCATCAGTGGAGATCTTCGAAAATTTTCTTGCCTTCTTCTTTGGCGGAGGAGCACTGATCCGGTTCAAAAACTCTTCCATCTCAACTGCTGGA
>VDFB02362300.1:0-40005 GCA_007258455.2 Sequoia sempervirens
AATGAATTGATGTTCAAATGATGTGAAATCACTCTCCTTATATACAAGGTTTAGGCGGTCTCTTCTCTAGGTCGGCCTCTTAGAGAAATAAAAAATAAAAAATATAACTTGTTACAAGAAGGCCAACCTGCCTTAAAACAAGGGGAAAATAGCTCTCGAAGCTATAAAACACTAACATCGGGGGTAGAAGGGGCTCTATATAAACTCTGTATGATCCTTACTTGATTGAGTTTCAACGTGTCTTAGTTGGGGATGCCTTCCATCTTCCTCCAGAGTCTCATTTATTTCCCCCCTTTGTCCTTCGTCTTCCATCATTAACCATGGTGGAGGTTCATTGTCTTCTTAAGCATTTTTTGTGGCTTGCCCCTTCATAATTTTGATAGCATCCTTTCATCTTTTGGGATGTTGTATTGCCGTTGGGGTAAGTTGTTTTCCTTTTTAACTATTGCCCACCCTTTTTTTAATGACCTTTTCTCATTCATTGTGGGCTTTCTCTGTTTTGGAGCATGTCATTTTTCTCTTAGGGTGGCATTGTTTGACAAAATTTTGATCTAGTTGAATGCTCGCTTCTGGGTTTTGAGGAATTTGTTTTGCTCTCTTTAAGGGTCCATTGTTTCTTCTTTTTCTCTTCTGCAAACTATATGGTTTGTTGAACCCTTTGTGCAATTGGTTTGGTGTTTATGAATCCGTGTGTTCTGTTGTCTATTTATCTATTTTGATCTTCCTTATAACAGTGGTCTGTATATGTGGGGGAAAGGAAGGCAAGGAGGGTTTGTGATGTATTTTGTTTTTTTTATAGTTGGTGTAGTCCCCCTGTATAGTCTTTTGTTTTTTTATAATGTTGAAGTGCAGGCTTAGGGGCAGCAACCATTGGCTGGGTCAAGGGACAGTACCCCCTCACAGGGTTTGGGGACAATGGCCTTGGCATGCTCCTATCATGATACAAGTGGGGTCAGGGGGCACAACCCTTCACTACCAAGCACAAATGCACTATTGGAAAGATGTTGGAGCACAAACATATTAAGCATTTTAAAAATCTTATGCCATAGAAATAAGACTAAAATCTGAATGAATCTACTCCTTATATTAACCTTTTGATTGGATAGTTCTAATTTAATTTTGGGGGTTCTAAGCACTTTCCAATTAAAAGGGTTTAATAGCTTGGAATTTCTTTTGGGTTGTGAGACTGGATATTGATCAACCCCCCATAATTAAATTAAAATTGTTAGATTATAATGAAAGTCAATGGTGGGAAATGAATGCCCTATTCCTTCACATATTTGAACTATAGAAATGCCCTATTTTCTAGAGGGGCCTCACTGTCATTGATTGATAATACTGACAAGCCCATGGGGGTCAATAGAGTCTAAGTTTCCTTTATCAATAGAATCTAGGTTGTATTTGTTACAAGAGATTTATATGCTCCCTATATGCATAAAAGAGGATTAGAAAGCTTAAGATCACAATCATCTTAGGAGGAATTTACCAAATAGAACTATTGCAAGCATTATATGAAACATATACTTGTCATTGATTGCAAATAAGATCTCAATTGTTTATCCTGCAAACTTTAAAAAATAATATTAGTACATGAACTATAAGGTTTTGTCTAATCAATTTGCTTCCATCACAACCTATATTGCTCACATCCTATACCATGTTCTTTATAATATCGACCCTCAAAGCCATGTATGATGGGACTTTGAAGCTAGGACCTACAATTGCAATGGCTTCCACCATACATTGCTAGTAGGGAGACCTAATAATATTATTGGCTAGAATTGTATTGGAAATTCCTAGTGACTTTCTTTGTTTGATTGTGAACATTATTTTTCTACATTGTACTCTCTAAACTAGGTTGTGATCTTGATGTAGTAGAAGGTGTGCAAAGATGTTCATGTTTGTAATGACCTATCCAGTCTACAGTTTAAAAATTCAACTATCAACTAACTTTCAGCTGAATTGCAACTAACTTGTTTTCATTCTAGGGTTTCCAGAACGATTTCAACTGATTAAATTTAAATTTTCAACTAACTTCTACGTTTTCAATTTCAGCTGAAATGGTACAACTAATGGATTCCTTCAATTGTTTCACAGAAGAGCAATAACTAAATAATTGTCAAATTAGTGTTTCCTATTAAACAAATTAGTAATTTATTACTCTATAACTAACTTCAAGAATTCAACATTTCAACTAAATGAAACATTTAATTGTCTAATTGTACAACTGCAAATTTAGCATAAAGGAATATCATTCATTGCTTAATTGAAAATAAACTTTAATTGACTAAATGCATGTACCTGGAATTACGAGTAAGAAAGGATAACATTTGCCATCATCTTTATGCTGATAAACTTGGGCATCTTTATCAATGAGGGAAAGAGAATTATCATCAGGGGCTTTACCGCCCATCCGAAGACCTACTGGTCTTTTGTGTTTCTTCGACTGAAGAAACCCGTCCCTTCACAAGTGCAATCAACAAGGATCAATTATCATCATGTCTCTGAGCCTGGTGTCTTGAACCTATACCGTTTGTTGATCCCTCCTCTGTAGGTACCTCCTAACCAGAAGGATCATTCTGACCAGAAGTATATCTGGATCATGATAGTTGACTATTGCCTAACTGGCATCATACCTTGGCCAAGGATTTTTAACATTGCTGGCACTCCTGTGCCGATATCTCTGGCACTGCTGTGCCGTCAGCAATCTCACCCTTGCTCGACATGATAATTTTCAGATCAAGTTTTATTTCTTGCAACATCTGGTTTGATTGTAATTTCTCTCTTAGTTTGAGGTTAAACTTAATCGAAGGAATATATATATTTCCAAATCTCAATTTAAAACACTGGTTTACTTTCAATTTAAAATACAATTCAGGCTTATTGAAAAGAGATAAAGATCTTAGGGCACATAAACTTCCTCTTCCTTATTATTAATCCTCTAATTTTATTTATATAGAGAGAGAGAGCAAAAAAGGGCTAGTTCAATACAAGGTTCTCCAAGTCCTAACATTCAAATGTTAGATAAGGATCTCAGAGTGGTAGAGAATAAACTCTTAATCAAATCAGGAATTTAAGAGTGAAGTGGACTAGTTAAAGACAAAGTAGATAATTGCATGCAGGAGTTCAAGATGACCTGAACTATTCACAGTTTTAGATGACAGAGTACTTTGGACCTCAATGAAAGGGTCTTCACAGATGTAAAACAAAAGAGTCTAATATCATAAAAACTTGAAGAGGAAGAGATAAAAGACCCGATCCAAAATGCTTCTTGGATGGAAAAATTCGACAATAAATATATATATATCCATCTGTAACAAAGGATTAAGAACATGAGTAAATCTTTTCGTTGCAAAGTATCTGCAGATATTATTCTCCTTCATGCTTACCTTAAGACTCTGTTTAGAGAACATGGTAACCCAGTACAGATAACCAAGATTGAGGATTAAGTGCTCGGAATAAGCCTTAAGGACAACAACGATCATAATTGTGGAGACGCAAGCAAGATAGTGGGTCAACATTGATCATTGAGCGTAGTAATTCAAGTTTTCAACTCAGACAAGATTAATAAAGGATTCAAGAGGAAGTAAGGGTCTCGACTCTAGCATGCAAATATAGAGCACGTGTTCATTATAGATGAAAACAAATTGCATTCAGTTTTAGATAGATATAATAGAGTGATTTGATGCATGTTCAGTCTTTCCCATATTAATTTCCTAATCCATCGATGCAAGATTAACAATTTTTTATTTATGTTACATGCTTAACTTAGAGACTAGGTTAGAGGACAAATTTACTCAGTTCAAATAAACTACGACAGAGAAATAAGTGTTCAGAAGAAGCCCATAAAGATAACAACAACGGTGGAGATTCGAGTTAGAAGTCGGGTTGTCATTGATAAAAGAGTTTGAGATTGCCGGATTGATCTCAGTCGAAACTATGAACAAATTCAAGGAAGGAATCATTCCGACTCCGTCACGCAAGCACAGGACTAAATCACATTTTTAACGGCAGCGAAAAGTTTCTAGTTTCAAAAATAAATGACTCGAAATGCTTCGCAACATGATCAATTTTATATGTTCCAATTGTTAAGACTCTTTTATAATAGGAATTTGCTTAATTCCAGCCATGGAGAATCCTAACGAAATCCCATGATAATTTACAGTTCGATTTCAATCTAAAACTGCATTAAAATCAAACTCAAGACAATTGTTTCTTTTACGTGCCTGAATGGTGGTTCGGAATTTAATGAAGCTCCACACGAAAGTTCTCCCAACTAAAGGAACTCAAGTCCAATCTTCTCCATGATTTTCATTTATTTCCGTCTCGGAGAAACCAGGGAGCTGCCCCTTAACTCGTCTTCAGGAAGAATGACCAGCGAAGAAGTGAAAATTGGAGAAACCCGACAATGATGGTGAATCAATAAGAAGTCAACCAGTTGGAATACAATGCAAAAAGGAGGACAAGATTTCAAAGTGATCGAGGCGAATACCCAAAAGAGATAATTTTGAATTGGCCCAAGTATTCTTAGAGCAATGGAGAAAAAACCAATTTAAGTGGAAGCGGAAAAATTCATATCCCCAGAGGTAAAGAGAGGGGTCTCCAAAATAGATGCGGATGCCATCCCATAACCTCCGATCAAGAGTCTTCGTGACTTCTTGGCTCCCATCGGTTACAATCTAAAGCATAATGGAGATATGGCGGAACATTCTGCCTTCCAACAAAAACTGTCGACCACTCTCCTACTCTTTGATTGTCGACTATATCATTTATTGTTATTTAATATTTATTAATCTTTTGAAATCTCTTCTATAGGTAACTATTGATATACATATATTTTAATTTTTCTTTCTTAATCAATATTTATATTAATTTACCGATGGCCAAGATTATGACTTCACAACATTGTCTTACACCGACTCAGAGTTTGGTGGTAAATTGATCCTTGTTAACCACGTCCTCTCACTAATGATAGTCCCCTTTCCCTCCAAGTGCTGTCGATCCTGCAACCACTGGCAAGAATTGTGGTTAGATTGTTCTTGTCTTATATATTCAAATATAAATTCGTGAACTCATTCATTTTCACTTGAACAAGAAAATCATTCACAATATAAGAAAATTATTCACATTGTCGTTACAACATATAATTAAATATTCTCTTCCCTATTTCACATTCTCATGAAAAACAGTTAATCTTAACTAACATAACAGCCATAATTTCATTGTCGTAATCATGTTCAAGATAGAGGGGATGTAACAATGTTGCGTTACCTTGCGTTTGACCTGTGAGCTACAAAACCAAGAGTAGATTGAGAGTCTCTTGTTGTTTGGTATGGTAGTTGCCTCATCAAAATTGACCCTTGCCTCTAATGAATCTGATCCCACTTTTTCCCTATGCTTTCCTTTTTGACCTTATTCCTAGAATATGCTTTCAAAACCTCATGTATAGTCCGTAACATCTAGAGGACACCTTTTGCAACATTGTACATCATGCCTTGGCTTTTGTGACAAATGCTATTCGAAGCAATATGTGCCTCCATTGCGTGCGAGCCCTCAAAAAAATCTTTTCACCTTGTTTGTACCCTTGGTTGACAAGCTACATGTCCATGCAAAGTCTCTCTCTACACAAAGAAATTGATTTAAGCTTTCGTATGTTTCAAGTTTTTTAAACTTTGGTTTATCACTCCTAGAAGAAACCCTTAGTGCTCAAACTTGATCATTCTCATCTTTTGATATACCTATATCTCCAATGTCAAATTGTCCAATATAACACACTTACCTATATACCCAAAGGTGCGTGGAACAGTGATAGTACAAAAGAACAATCCTCCTCAATATACCAAACCTTCCAATATACCTCACCTCCCTATATACTTGAAGGTACATGGGAGAGTGATAATATGTGTAAGAGAGATATACGTGAGAGAAGAATGATATGGGAGGGTAGATTGACACCAAAAGGTATGACATGTGAAATGTCTTGGGTTTGTCTAATGGCAAACCTCCTAACAATGGGCAATATAAAGCATATAGGCATGGCCACCGATTTGACATTGCAATCCCCCTTGTGTTAGAATTATAGTCAAATGTTGGATCACTCGAAGAAGAAAGAGAGAAAAAGAATAAGATTAAAAAATTGTAGGAAAAAGTATCAATAGTCTCCCTATCACTCCAACATCTATAGCCCTTAAATATACCTTTGGGGCATCACTTCCTAGGGCAGGAGATGATAATCTTGCTGAATACTATGTTCGGCGAGGGGTTCAAAAACCAACTTTTTGTTGCTATGTATGTCAGATTCACTAAAAATGTTAGGCAATTGCTAAAACGCTCCAATGGCAAACCTCCTAACAATGGGCAATCTAAAGCATATAGGCATGGTCACCGATTTGACATTGCGATCCCTCTTGTGCTAGAATTATAGTCAAATGATGGATCACTAGAAGAAGAAAGAGAGAAAAAGAACAAGATTAAAAAATTGTAGGCAAAAGTATCAAGTCTCCCAATCACTCCAACATCTATAGCCCTTAAATATACCTTTGGGGCATCACTTCCTAGGACAGGAGATGATAATCTCACTGAATACTATGTTCAGTGAGGGGTTCAAGAACCAACTTTTTGTTGCTATGTATGTCAGATTCACTAAAAATCTTAGGTAATTGCTAAAACACTCCAAAATTCAGCATTTAGGATGAGGGCTAGGTTTGAAAAAAAAACCTAGACTCTAAATTTTTTTTTTTTTAAAAGTGTTTTGAGTTAGTGGTTAAGTTTTTGTAGAAAGAAACCCTAACCTTAACCCTAAACATTGAAAAACATTAGAAATGATACTCTTCCTATGCAGATGTGCCAAGGCCCAAACATGATCAACATAGTTGTAGAAAATGCCAAACACGTGCAAAAAAAGTGATTGTAAAATATGAATGTCGAGTTTGAGTGCTGAGTTCAATTGAAAAGTCAGCCAAATGAGTCTGAGCCAAATGCGAGTCTTGTAACTATGTTTCATACATCTAGTTCACTAATATCATCAATATAACTAATAATCCATTTGAGCTATTCCATCATAAATGTTAATGTTTCAAAATAAAGAACATAAAGCATAAATGTTTCCAAATAAAAACCTGAGCTTAGCTTTTAACAAAACATAGCAAAGTCATCATGAACAAGGTTACACATTTGTGGGCATTACAAATACAAGATTGATTGTTTCAACTATGTACTATCCTTGAGCTTCATTGGCATGTATAACTAGTTATTCCGTTGTTAACTTCTGCTAGGTAAGAATTTGACTCCTGTATTGCTTTGACATCTTTTGGAACCTGAGTTTCATGTTTGAGAACTGAATTCTTTACCTTTACAAGTGTTTAGATATTATAAATGATCTCTAAGTACTTAGTGAACCATAGGATTATGGACAATATCAATTCTTATATTGTGCCACACACATGTCAAGGATGTAGCAACACGATGATAAAAGTTTGTTAGTCATATGCATTTTCTGTAATTCCACTTTCAGTAGCATGTAATTTCCATTCAGACATGGATGTTTTATACAGATTTATGTGTACCAAATCTTGCAAGAGATATAGAGTCTAGACCATTACATGATTGCAATGATAACCATCTGCAATACTTATGTTTAAAAGTCATTTTCTTCCGTCTTTCGAACATTGACCTTTATCTTCACATATTCAAATTCATGATTTTCAATTTTACATGGTTATAGCTTTTAAAAGTTATATTTATGTGGTGTTGATAAGTGCTTATTCATGTCACAGCTTAGGACTGCATATGCAATTGCCAAATTGCGAAAACTAGCAGGTTACTCTAAACCAAAGTTCTATCGAGAGGCTGTAGAACACTACAAGGAGGTAGATATAATTTATTTATTTATGTTAAATAAATGTTTTCTCTTATAAATGAATAGGGATTCAGTGTGCCAAAATAATTCTATGTTCAACTGCTAACATCTTCTGTGCACACTGCATGCATGACATTAAGGTCTTCAAAGAAACTATAGCCTAGTGATTAACTCCTATGCAGATACTACTCTTTACAAATTGATAGAATCTAGCTTTCCATTTGATTACAAACTTAATAAGAGGTATGCTGGGTGTAATTAATTCATAACAAAATTTGGGAGTATCCCTAAAAACCTTGATAATCTTCACAAAATGTATGCTTGACCATCCATGAAGTTATTCAAGCACCATGCTGATCATGCCTAGATTGTCTCTATTATTCCGTGTGTTGGTTGGAAATTTTGTATTCTTGTGAAAGCATACAAAATTGTGGTTTCAACCACAGCACGTGAGATTAAACTCTCCTAATTAAGGGAAGGCTCCCCCTTTAACTAAACAAAACTAAATGGGTAGGACAGCAATCGTTCCTCTTATTTCAGGAAAGATTATGTTCTTTTCTCTTCATAGAAAAGAAATAGCACATGTTGATAAAACTTATTACAGCAGCTATGCAGTGAAATCAAGAAAGAGGAAATAAAGTTTCCTGAAAGCGCAAAGACTTCCGTTACTTCCTCCGGGACGGGAAAACAACCAATAAGTGCAAAGTCTTGAGGAATGAGATCCTATCTACCCTTTTTAGAATGATTACTTAATGAAAATATACAACATAAAACAGCACAAAGTCTGTAATTACGATGTATCTATTGATTACTCTAAATGAGAACTACTACAAGCACAAAGTCTTGTAATTCTTCTCAATTTCTAATACTAACTACAAATTCAACCTTCAACATTTATAGCACAAAGACTGCAGATATTTAAATTGAATCTCTCTTCAGCAATATTCCACAATTCTCAAGTAGTTACAAAATGATGCTCCAAAATGACATAAGAACATGAAGGATGCAAAATAGGAATTCAACTCAAAGTCTGAAATTCCAACTTCTTGATATTACTTGAAAATTCACAATTATCAACTATAAAGCTCAAAGACTTTATGAGTACAAAATTCTGTAGAGTTTTCTTGCTTGCTAAAAAGATAAAAGATTACAATAGACCCCCTCAAGTATTTATAGGAGAGAGGTCTGGAGAAAAAGGTGGGAGGATCTCAACAAACTTGAGAAAATCTCTCAACCGATAACTAAGTGCAATTGACTTATTCAAAATTACAATCCAAATTGTGATTTGTTTTGTAAGAACTTACATGTAATTACATTTTTCAAAACTGCAAGGAAAGAACACTTGCAATTGCAAAACTTGTTTTTACATATACTTTGTCGAAAGTAAAATACATAAAACAACCTAATATTTTAATTTGTCTCATTCCTATCTTTGAAAGACAAGAACTTGCTGATGATCATCTGCAATTCATTCGGATCGGGGCCCAGTGTGTTCTTGGCAACTGCAACAGTCTTCAAGATTACATCAAAATATCTTATCGTTGCAAGTCTATGTTCTTCATAAACAGTTTGCATTTTATCAAGGATTATTTGATGATTAACAAACTTGTGAATCGAATCCATGGTAAACTGCTCTGATTCCAACTGTTGACGAAGATTTACTGCCATTTCTGTAGTGACTATATCAGCTGCAAGTAATTCTCCTTCATGATTCAATATTTTGCAAGGGATTTTCTCAAAACTAGAAAGAATATCCTGCTGAATTTCATCACTCATTTCTAGTGTGGCTTGGATATCTTTGATGAGATCTTGAATAACCAATGACTTGTTTGTCATGAGTTCATCAAATTCTATGTATTTCTCTCTGTTTGGTAGAATTGAATGGCTACATAGAATTTGTAACTTGATTCGATCTATCTCATGCCAAATTTTTAAATCCTTTTCAAGTGAATCTAAACTTTGCTTGAAAGCTTCCAAAGTCTGATTCAACTTTATTTTTGCTATTCTGACATTGTTCAGAACTTGTAATGTTTTTTCAATCATTGGTATGCTTTGATCAATCAACTGTGTTGCCCAAGAATCAACTGCTTTGGCTTTTTGCGCAATTTTTTCTAATTGCTTGACTGATTCATTAGGAGCAACTGTAGATATTGAATCAACTGTTTCTGATGATTCAGTAATCCTTTGAATAACTAAAACTAGTTGATCATTATCCTCCTTGAGCTTCTCCTTTTTGGCTAGAAGTTCATTGTAGCTTTGTGCCAAAATTGTTACTGAACTCTGAGCATCTTGCATCATGTTAGCATGAGTCTGCTTGCCTAATTCCACCCTAGTGAACCTGCAATCAGACACTTGCATCTCTTCATGTGGTTTATCAACAAGAGGTTCTGCAATCTCAACATATTTCATTTTATTGCTGTCAATAAACACTTGCGAGACTGTTTTTGCTTTCTTTGTAACCATTGGTTTTGATTTCTTCAATTTTTGGAAATCAAAAACATCAGGAGACACTGCTTGTTTCTTTCTTTTGGGAGCAATTGAATTTAACCATGGAGGAAGATCCAAGGTTGTCACATCTGAAATAGCAACTGCAGTCTGTGTAGAAATAGACTCAGTTTGTGTTACAACTGAAATTCTAGGTGGTGCCTCAGTTTGTACGGCAACTATGTTTTGTTCAGAAGACAAATTACGACTAGGATCAGCCATGAAACAATCAAAGCTTGCTACTGATGTATCTATCTCTGGGAGAGTTATTTCTGATATGGCTGGAAAGATTGGATTTGTATCAAAAATATTCTCCAAGTTATCGGGCAAGCTTCTCACAGGTGTATTCATTATTGATGAGGAATGATGACTAGCCTCTGGAGGTGGGATAGAAGGAACAAATACTGTGGAGAAAGAATCAACATCACTGTCGATAGGGGACACAGGAGATATTGCCGAATTAGGTATTGGAGCTTCAATGTGAGGAGTCATTTCACTTAGAATGGTAGAGGTTTCAAGAACCTCCTCTTCTTCTTGCTGATCCAAAACTTGAATCTGCATTTTCTTAACTTCTTTCCCCTTTAGTGTTTCCTTCTCCAACGGTTCCTCCACAGCTCGGCTTACCCTTAACTTAATTCTGGTACCTGAAGAAGAAGCTCCTTCTTTTGATTTGTCTCTAATTTCTGACTTTAATCCTTTAGGACCAGCTGGATCATCTTCAGCCCTGACTCTGATTTTAATAGTCTTGACACCTATGCTTTTGAGCCAAGTGTTGGTGTTTGCCAAGACTGACTGAAACCTATCAAAAATAGAGACAGATTCCTTTTGAGACCACTGGATTGCAGGAATGGGCGCATTAGCAACCTCTTGTTCTTCATATTCAGGATCTAAAACCTGCCTATCATCAATTACCCCCTCTGGAACTAAGGTCAGATTGAGATCAACAATTTGCTCCACTGTGAGCCTGCAATAATCCATTCTATAAATATCTTTTTCTGTTCGGAGGTCTGCCCAAATGTCTTCAATGCGGTGCACATGAGTGAAGGCTCTTTTAATTTTGTCTTTCATCCTTCTATAATCAAAATCCATTCTGGCCTGAAATCTCTTTAATGTTATTTCCTGAAGTTCAGTCTCCATTGCTTTTGCTCTTGAGGAAGTTGTCAAAGAGTACCTCCCAATTATCAATGGATTATGTGATGAAATACTGATTCCAGCCTTGTGTTGTGTAGCTTGACGTGCATGCACTGTCATCAACTGCCTTCCTAGCTCCATCAAAATAATCTTATCAGTTGGATACCTTGGAAGCATATAAGGTTGGTCTTCAAAGCATCCGACTCTCATATAAGTGAAGGTAGGGAATTGAAGAAACAAGCAACCATACTCATTTACTTTCTTCCAAGCCACCTCGGATACCCTGTTGTTTTCCAATGCTTTGTCAAATAAACACATAAAATGACCAAAGAAAGCATCTTGAACTCTTCTATAATGCGCCCGACTTGGTTTTAAAGTCAGCTGATCATAATACTCCCATACAGGCACCAATGATCTGTCACCTTGAGTAGATAGGCCTGGAAACTGCCTCAATGATGCTGCTATATAAACCAAATATGAGTTCATGTAGAAGGTAAGTGTGGTAGGGACCTGTGCAAGCTGTTCACACAAACTGTCACTGATTATTTCACCCCAAAATATTGGATGCTATGCTTTTCTGATGACCACAATGAACTTATACATCCAACTTTCAAACATATTGGAAACCTTCAACCCTGCTATTCTGCTCAAGAGAGTGATCATATCATTAATCTCTTCCTTAAAATCAGACCGATACAATTTGGGTATCCGGGTCACACAAGGTCGTGATTTGAGAAGCCACTTAGAATTGATATGTTTGATACAATCATTCTTTTTCTGCTCGTAATGTTTGTGAGCACTCTTCAATGTGATTTCTGAATATGTAGTAGCATCAGGAACTCTAAAAATTCTGTTGATTGTCTCAGGATCAAGTTTGATAACCACGTTGGTCATCGTCCTTGATGGTTCATGTCAAAACGGGATGCACATGCAAGAACAAATTCAGGCTCAAGGGCAGCAACAGGAAAAGAAGATACCAGATGAATATGACTTCTCAGTAACAACTGCATGTCGTGAGAAGTTGATTTCTCAGCCCTCTCAAGAAACTCAGACATATCAACATGCCCAATTTCTGTGTCCTTGATTTCATCAATATTTGAAACCACGTGAGATGGGGAAATCTCATTCTGATACTTATCAAATTTGTATTTCATCTTTTTGTTTATTGGAGAAGCTGGTTCGTCTGTCATTGAACAGGAATCTGCAAGGCTGCGGTGAAAACCCCATAAGGTCAGAACATCATCAACATCAACATGAGTGGACATGGTGAAACTCAAACCCTAGGGTAATGAAACCGTCTCTAGAAAAATGGTGGAGAATGAACGGTGAAGACAAATATAGGTCTTGACGGAGTGATTGTAACCAAAAGCAACGTTTTGCCTTCTTGAAACAGCAACACAAAAAGATTTTTAACTTGGATTTGGAGTAATGTCTAAAAAAGTTCAACTTTTGAGCTTTTTTAAGCATTTTGGGTTTTTTGATGACTTTAGCAATTTTTACAAAAGGCAGTCGGAATTTTTTGAACATTTGACAATTTTTATTTTTTGCAATTTTTAAAATTGCAATTCTGGCTACAAACCCCGACTTGCACATTTTGTACTAAAAACCCGAAATGTGGGCCAAGGTGAAACTTGCGAAATATGACAAAAGGAGGATTTGACGTAGGATGAATGTAAAATGCAAGAAACGGGTAAGGTAGATGGATGAAAACAGAAACATTCTTGCTGGGAGAATGGCATGATAAAAAATGCGTTTTTGTGAGTGAAAGGCGAATGTATTGGGGAAGAAAATGACGTTTTCTATATATAATAGAAAAACGTGTGAAAGACATGAAAGAAGAAACACGCATGGAATGATATGAAGGGAAACGCGTTTTTCAGAAGCAGATAATGAATAAATATATGACGTTTTGTATGGAGATGAAAATGGGACAAATGAAAACGTGTTTCAATGAAGGCATGACATTGACAAAACAAAAAACGCGTTTTCAAATGAAAGCGAATGTTACTGAATGAGGGTGTAAACAGAATGGGAGATGTAAGCGAGTAAAAGAAACGCATTTATAAAAAACGTTTTACAAAAGCATAAAATATTTACAAAAAACAAAACACAAGGTTGTAAGAAAGGAAAGAAACAAAGAAAACAAGAAAAGACATACCTGAAAGTAAGTTTGTAAACAAATAAGAAGACGAAAACCCCAGGCGCGATTTGCAAACTCAGAAAATGAAAGAGACTTGGCTATTTAAAGATGAAAGTCCGATCTTCAAGCTTGTGGGATTGATAAAATCTCCTTGGAATAAGGAAGACAAATGGAAAAGGACTCAAATAGCTCGAATCAGGAATGGCATTGGACTTTCATGAGTTCATTGCAACTTAGAATGACATTAAAAACTAAAATCGGGCTTTTTTAGATCCTTATAAGCACTTTTAAACTTGGCTTTTTAAAGCGCTTAAAAGAATTTTGATTAACTTGCAATTGCAAGTATTTTAAAAAGAATCGGGCTTTTTGTCTCACTTAAGCAATTTCGGAACTTTTTGAATCTTTAGCAATTTTGCTCTTAAGTTTAAAATTTCCCTACTTGCTGAGTTGCCTAAAAACCCGATTTTGACCAAAAAGACAAGGAAAAAGACTCAGAAATTGACAAAAACGGAAAAGAAAGAGAGAAAAAGAGTAGCCCAAAGGTTTATAAACCTAAAACTGAGATTTGCCACTCTTTGCACCTCATAATGCGTGCCTTAGAGAAGAAAATCTTCAAATTTTATGAAAATTTTGATTGGTTATCCAAATTTTTAAACAAGTCAAAAAATCAGGATAACACCGTGATAGATTTTTTTATCATACACATTCCTGTTCTTGTTGAATGGCTCAATAGTTGTATTCTGTTTCTATATACCATGTTTTCATCATTCCTTTATTGTTTTCTTTGCAAGTTCAGACTTGGGGTGGGTG
Source organism: Sequoia sempervirens (assembly GCA_007258455.2). Classification (NCBI taxonomy): domain Eukaryota; kingdom Viridiplantae; phylum Streptophyta; class Pinopsida; order Cupressales; family Cupressaceae; genus Sequoia; species Sequoia sempervirens. The sequence continues at coordinate 14,424 of VDFB02362300.1, forward strand.
GAAGTGGCGATGATAGATATTAATTGCTGATAGAACTAGTCAATCATTTAGTATACCCTCCCCATAACTGTGTCCAACATCTTCGGAAAGTTGCAGATTCGATGAAAACCGAAACATCACATTTATCATAATCTGGAATCTATTGATTGATGTGAAGACAAATATACAAATAACCTGAGTAGGAAGATAATCAGGTGGAAGGCCTCCTGATGATATGGAAGCAATTGCTTGAATACTAGATTTGTCAAGAAGCTTAAGATAGTCATTGACTAAGAGGGCAATTGAAATAAAATAGAATTAGAACTTAGGCCAACAATCCTTAGCCCAAACCATAATCCCAATGCCGAGGATAGCCAACAATAATCAATAAAGTTGGAAACGAAGTGGACTAATACCATCAAATGAACCTTAACATAAACTCAACTGAAACACCGAATTATGATTATTACAATATAGATCCAACAGCACAATGATGAAGTGATATAACTTGGCCAAGTGACAGTTTTATTTCTACCTTAATGCAGACATTTTAAACCATGAATACTATTTAAATGACTTATAACCTATGTTGTTTGTCCAGGCCATGGTGTGTAGCAACATGCATGGTAAGCCACACATGAAAGCTATCTATATTGCAGTTACAGCCATCATTTAGTGATCCATTTCATACTCTTCAATAAATTTCTAGCCAAAATATTCTGACACTTAAGATTATGCTTAAGGTCAGGTGATTATCCCCATTGTGGTTTGTAACATCTTTGCCTTCCCGTACAAAGGATGACGTGTGTTGCTTAGAGTTTCGCTTGATTCTCTTTACAAGGTAAACAAGTTTTATACACAAGTTTGCTTTGGTATCAATCTTCCTTGGAGTATTTATTTGAGTTTTAGTATTTTCTTGGCTTTTACATTAGGAGTCTTTAGTCGTTGAGCCATCTATGGTTGGTTGAAAGTGTTTATTGTCTCAAGCTTATTGAAGTACTTGTAATCTTTTATATTTCTGCATTTCACATAGCAATGCTTTGTTGCATTGGCTTCGAAGCACACATTACTAAGCTTCAATACTGATGAATGTTTCTAATTTGTTAAGCATTGTTCAATATTTCTAGCATATTGATTGTTGTGTGATTAAATTTTTAATGAATTCATCAACTCGTCTTGGTTCATATGCAAGGTATGAGAACAATGAGTATTGGCATCATTTTTTCTGAAAGTGTTGACACATTATCACCATCTTTGAATATAATTTTTGTTTCTCCAAATGATAGATAAACAAATTTTTAGCACAAAAAGATCGAACATCGCTACGGAAGCTTGTGACAGAGAATATGTATTCAGTGAGTTTCTAAGTGCCACCTATTATTTACCCAAGGTTGTAAGTTAAATTGGTTTTATGTATTCTCAATTGGAATTGGCCATTCTGATCAATGAAGTTTTATTGATTGCTTTCCTTCTGTGTTGAATATAAAGACCACAAATTTGTTGGAATTTTTCAAGCAATCATTTTAATTTCTATCTTGTTCGAATATGACATGCAATTTTCTACCCTTGAATATAATCTTTGCCTCTCATTGAATTAGATTTTCAAAAGGGAAATAAAGCAAAGGGAGACTATTTGGTCTCGTGTGCATTGGGAAATGATTGAGCCTGCTGTTAAAATACAAACATTACAAGCTCGTATGGTAAGTACTTGTGAACATGCTTGGAAAGTAAAATATAGTAAACTAAAGACGAACAACCATCCTAGGATATCTCTTATTATTTATGTTTGAAAACACTTAATTAATGCATTAGCCTAAATTTTAAAGTATTCGTTATTTTCAAGCTAATGGCGGATCTCAAATGGGACCTACAATATCTGAATTTCATCTCTTTACACAGTTTTCTTCAAATATTTTTCTTACAATAGTTAAGATGTTAATTTTTTAAGTGATTGTTTGCTTGACTTACTAGTGCAGATAGGGGTGGACAAAGACAACCTGGATAAAGCATTTGTGCAAGTCACCCTTGAAATGTTAACTAACCAGGTACAAGGAACTTTTATCTACCGTACCTATATTTGGCTAAGAGATGTACAACACTAGTTATTTTCTTATGTAACTTGATTTTGTTCATACCACATGGAATTGTTTGTGCACCATTTCACATGTCCTGGAAGGAAAAGACTTCGCTATTGCCTCAAGGGTTTATTGTATTTCAAGACTGAAGTTAGAGGCCAGATTTTAAGTAAATGTTAGTTTGAGGGAACTAACATATTGCCAACTGATGTTATGACATAAGAAGAAAGGAAGTTTTAGAAAAGAAAAAATAAATTTAAAACGTGGGTATTAAATCTAAATTGCCTATTCAACTCTTTAAAATAAGACTTTGCCCATGTAATGTCTCAAACTGTTTTTTATTTTTTTATTTTTTTATTTTTACAGTTTTTTTAATGAAAATGCATAAACCCTCACTCCTGATCATTGAGTTCCTGGATTGGGCAAGTTGAGAGCATTTGGTGATTGGAACACTAATTTATTGGCAGCAAGCCGCACAGTTCTACAATGCATGCAATGTTAGAAATGAAATAGATAATCTATTGTCTTGGTGGCATAGCCTTCTAGACTTACAATGCTGAAATCAACTACAAATTTATTAGTCCTCTTCACAGTAAATTGGACATAAATTTATATAAAGAAATTCTATGTCTAGTCTGGCAGAGAACCACATAGATTCATATGAAGTAATAATATAACTGCAAATACACACTATTTCTGAATTATAACTGCAGAATACTTCTATAAATGTGTTCTAAATAACAAAATTATTATGCAAAATTTGACATAAAATATAGAACATCATAGCCATATGAGAGTGGTTCATATAGAAGATGATTCAATAGATGAAAACAATTAAGATCTTCTAAAATCTGAACGATATCAGAAGTAATCTTTTTTAAACTTAGAACAATCTGCAAAAGCAACTCACAATGGTATGGCCAGGTTCTAATACTCCTCAAAAAGCCTCTAATTTGTATGGAAGTCTCTATTTTATCATTTTCTGGCAGACCAAAAGAAAACTTAGACTTTGTCCCTGCCTTCACCTCGAACGACAGCCTTTGGTAAGATTAATACTTGCTATTAAAAAAGTACAAGAAGCAGCTAAAAGGAACAACAATGCACAAGGCAAAGCTATGATCACATATTAACATGGTGCGACAATTCTAATCCACTCAAACTCAAAACCTTCCACACTGTACGACAATCCTTTCCCATAGTATGACAGCTTAGGAATTAGAAACCTCAGCTAATAATATTATGGATTGGTTTGGCACATTATAGAAATTCCACAATACCACATCTAGCCCAGAAGATGTCTAGACATCTAAAATGAATCAAACCCTCTTCAATTTGTGTCACCCTTCACAATATTGATTAGATTTGTTAAGAAAATAAAATAATTTATATTCACTTCAAAAATGAAAACCCACATTAGAACTACATGCAAATTCTCAAATTTGGAAATTTAAAATAATCAAACTTTCTTTGAAATCCACACAACATGCCAAACCAACTAAATTTGAATAATCTTCTGCAATTGTTCAACACACATGAAAATCCTTGTATGAAATTTTGCTCGAATTGATAGGAGGGTTTTTGTCCTCAAATCTAAAGGGAAATTTAGAGGTTATATGTCCTGCAAATCTCAATGCCAAAAGGGCTTTCATCCTTAGGTAGAAAGATCCTAGGGGTTCAATCTCAGAAATGGAGGTTTATTCACAAAACAATGAATGATCTTCTTCAATGCCCAACTCCTTTTACTGGCTCTTTGATAGAATACAATATTATTCTTTTTCCCTTTTCCCTCCAAAACTCTACTTTTGAAATGTTCAAAAAGACTTTTTAAGTAAATAATAGTTTTGGCCCCTAGTCCTAGTGACACTTTATTGACTCTCTTTTTAAATCAACCTTTTAATAATAAAACATAAATTTCCTCTTTATGAATTTAACATAAAGTTACTCTTTGGACAACTTAAATTGTTAAATTACTTCCCTTATATCACCCCAATAGCTTGTAGAAATAAATAATAGGCTAAGGTGCACTTGGTAAACTTTGTCTTAAAAAGGGGATGTGACAGCCCATCTTTCAATTACCCAACTATCAAGGTCTCCGTTAAATGCAAAGCTTTTAGAGGAGCATTTTTTTTGTAAAAAGCAATGGTTGACAATGAAAAAGTGACAACTGCCAAAGCTGAAATTCTGGAGATTAAAATTCCAGTATTCTCTTCTATTTTCAGTGTTAGATAGATATTCTAAAAATGGTAATTTGGACAAAAAGAATAAAGTCGCTTTCAACATTTTATTCTTGAAGAGCCTCTTTAACATTCCCAAGAGTCTCTTGCAATTCTTACTTTGACTTTGATGACAAGAATGAAGGCACAAAAGCTGGGAAGGAAAAAGTCGGTTTTTGAAATCCTTGAGAGGAGGAATTTTTTCGAAATGGATTTCAAGAATGGATAGTTGAATCATTAGAAAGAAAGAGGTAAATCAGTTTTCTTTCTTGGCATGCAACTCAATAGACCCCTTGATTGATATCACACATATCAAGGAAAGAAAAAACCACATACTAGGATTCTTAATGTCACAAGCTGGTATTAAATGTAGTTTTACTATTGATAGAGGAACATTAAATGGGATGAAGGATGCTAGGAGAATCCTAGTAATTTCATCAAGTCATAAAAGAGGGGACATTGAGTGAGGTGATTGTTATTAGTAGCATGTCAAGTGACATGAGGTATGTCATACAGTAGGTGGCATATGTTAACAATGCCTTGAAAAATTGCTGATGTTAGTACGACATCTACAAAGTAGTGTTATAACTTATAATACTTGGACTTGCCTTGGACTTGCCGAGTTGATTTTTTGACTTGGACTAGGACTTAGCGTTCAGACTCGACAAATTGAAAAAACCATGAAATGTATAGATTTTTAAGGATTTAAAACATGTTTCATGCACCTTTTAATAAATAAACTTTAAAGACACAATAAACTAATCAAATAGAAGCTACTTTGACCATATACACAAGTATACATCAATCACATGAGTATAAAAATAAATTTTAAATTTTTAGCTGAAGGAAACAACATTGTTAGATATATAAATTTAAAATTATATATATTGTGTAATGACCCTTTCTCCGGATCAATAGATTTTCGATTTATTTCTTATTGGATTGACAAAGGTTGTCATCCAATATTTATGTAAAGATGTCAAGTTATGCCAATAACCTTAAAGATAGTAAAGATGATGCACTTTAGTTTATTTAAGAGCAATTGATAAATATATTAATATATTTAGGATATGAATCATGATTTAAGAAGTCTGATTTAAATAATAGATCAATAATGTAAATTGGACCAAAAAACCTAATGGCTGTTCCTGATTTGTAAATTTAGAATCATGCCTTTGATTATGTTGGTGGCTGAGACCTCAATTGATTCGCTTTGTCTGAAATTGTCTAAATAATCATGCGGTTTATTGATGTAAAAGACTTAGGCCTTATTAAATCGCTGTCTCTGATTGATATATTTAAATTCATGCAATTGTGATGGATGCTATATCTGAATTTACTGATTAATCATGCATCTTTGATTGGCTGTATACGGGCTCCTTAGGAGAACTTAAAATCTGAGTCTTAAATGTATATATCGGCACAACCATTTTCTCCCTTTCCTTCACATCTTTATCACCCTTTTATATGTCTATGTCTTAACCAAAGAGATGCACCCTTTTGAATTGGGTTGGCCATCCAAATGGTCATGTCCTTTAGTTATTTGTAATGATTGTTTACTAAATATAATCGCTGCTTCTCTAGTTGCTGCCCTCTAATTCTGAATTTTGCTTTATTAATAATTCTTTCAATAGCTAAGCTTTTGTCTTACTCGACCCTCTTATATATCTCTCAACATTAAGCCTTCAGTTTCAATGATATTATTATGAGTTCTTATGGCATCAAAGGATAAATGTTCTTACGACATCAACTGGCGAAGTTCTACAAAACTCCCATGTCTTCTTCCAATCTACTCCCAGGATATATGTACAGCCTCCAGGGAATAGACGACTTGAAGAATTATCGGGCCTTTTTATTAACACCACTGATTATCTCTAGCAATTGCCGAGCATTGACGATCCTAAAGAATACGATATCAATCTTAGTTTGAATGTGGTTTTCCTGAGCATTACAAAATTGATCTTCTTCCAATACAACGGTGGGAAGACGCCTCTTTACAGAATTATGGTTCCATTAAAGAGACTGGCGACAGTATTAATTTGAATATAGGCTTCCCTTTTGAACGTTCTGCATACTTGGCGGCTAGAATGATAATTATATGATGCGAATGAGAGTACTGGTGGCAGAAAGATTAATGAATAGTTGAGGAATCCATTATTTGTAATTTTTTCCCAACTCACAGATATAAGGTGGCAGATGTACATAAATAAGCCGATAGTTGGATATAGCCTGATACTTTAAATGGTCAGCAGAGATTAAATGTTATCGGCTAGGTTACTCTACAATCAATGGTACGATATATGATATATATGTGGTGGCAGAGTTAGTCATGATTTTGGAGCCAAAGTTAGCATATACCAATATTCAATCTTCATTGTTAAAGACATATAGACATACGAACCAGTGTTGGAGTGAAAACCCCGAAGTCACCATAAGTTGTCTATCATCGCAGATGATAATCACCATAATATATATATGCAATCAAAAGCCTCAACTTGCCGGTATAAAGTGGTGGATAAGTATATGATAAAGCTGGTAGATCGATAAATCACCCAAACACTCTATTTGATCCCAAGTATAATATAGGAGCCATTGAGTTTCCAGGTGCTACCGCTTTATGCATTCGGCACTCAAACAAAGCCTAATTATCCAAACAACCATAATGAATTATTGATTAGATGTAATTGATCAATAATGAGAATACTTTTCCGTGTGCAAAATATCGGTTAATCGCACTCCATTAAAATGGTACATTACAAGTCCTCTCGCCCAAAAATTGCTTGTCCTCAAGCAATATGGTTCTAGGATTCTAAGTCAGCCTTAGAAGTGAACCATCACGCTGATGCTGCGCTACTTTGATTTTAATATTTTGCTTCTCATACTCCAACTGTCTCCGTCTTTCTAGAATGCGAAGAAGTGTTCATTTTCTAAATTGGCATAGATATCATTGTTCATTCTCATACCTCGTCTTTTGAGTTATCTTCTCTATGGGGCTGAAGGATGATGCCATACTCAACTCTCCCTGAAATTGTGCTTCTCCTTATGAACTAGGAGATATCTCTCGTGCATGTGATGAAGTTTGCACTTGCATAAGTTTGTCCTTCTCTTGCTTTAGTTTCCTCTTCCAAACTTTCATAGGTTCTTTCTTATGCTTTCCAAGTATGTTTATCTTCTTGTTTTGTCTTGAAGGTCTCGTAATACGACTTCTGCAATGATGTGCTATATGTCCATAGTTGTTGCATTTATAGCATATAACCTTATAATTCACTGGAGGAACATATGTATTGTAGTTTCTACTTGTCCACCCTTAAACTCTATTTTTGTTCCATCTATTGTTATCTCACTTGTGTTCTACACTCTCTTGCCTCATGTCCAAAATGATTGCATGAGTAGCAATATCCATAAAAGGTACTCTTGAATCTGTCTGTATGCACTTGCCTGAAAGGAAAGGACTTCTTGAAATTATCCTTGTCAACATTAAGAGTCTTTGTCTTCTTGCTACCTTCATTTTTAATAGGTCTTTTTGAAAGTCTCTTCGAGGTTGTTTATCTTTCCCTCATTTGTCTTCTTAGGAGTTTCTTTGGAATCTTCCTTGAATGTTTTGATTTTCTTTATAGCCAAGTCCTGTTTTATTTGATGATGACCTTTGCCCATTAATGATGTCATCTAGGATTTCGGTGCTTTTTCAAACTTGAGACTTGTGTTGAACTTGATGGTTGTCTTCTCCAATTCTTTCCTCACATAAACTCATATTGAGGCGTTCTATGATCCTTTGGGTCATTATGCGGGTTAGAGCGAGGGATTCAATAAGCCAACACTTGAAGATTTTGGGCTAATTGTGAGGATGAATTTGAGGTTTGTCGTCGTCACTATTGTAGACTCACTATCGCTCAGCTCTCTGATTACCTATCAGAGGATGTTGATGGTCTATCAGATGATGATGGAGAAGTTCTTCTCAATTCATATGTCAGAGATCAAATTGCTCGGCAGCCACTTTGCTCACCAGATTGGTATGCTAAAGAGAATACTTCTATTGAGGAGGTTTCTAGATCGGTTATCAAGACCAACAAGCAGTTCTTGGAGAGTAAACGGAGGCGAAAGTCAGTTCTGTGACAGAGCCGCTAGAGAATTTTTCTTCATTGCCTTCTACTTCTAGGTCAAGACCTCGTCAAAGTTGATACCTCCTGAAGGAGTTAAACTCGGAAACATGGGAAAGAGAGTTACTAGTAAGAGGAAGTGAAGCGAGTTGAGAATGTACCTGAGATTCCAGAGACAGTCATTCAAATGAGCCTCACGTTTCACCTCCTAGTTTACCACATGTGCAACCTATTGACATAGATTCAGTCCGAGATACCAATTCGAGTAGGATCGGAGACAACTGAACCACCACAGGTTGATACATCGGACAGTCCTCAATTGATAATATTGTTCACCTTGTTGGCTCGAGAGGTCTTTGGGAGACAGAGGCGAGAACCTTCAGATAACCTTGATTTATCCGAGTTCGGTGAACCTTATCAGAGAAGGTCGAACAAGAAGATCAAGAAACAGGTGCATATTGAGAAGACTCCAGAATCAGAGATTGTTATAGAAGTTGCTATTCCTCCAGAGGGTAAGAGCCTAGATGAGGTCGAAGTTGGTGACTTTACTTTCACTAAGGCAAATCTTGGCAGGACCACTCGAGAGACAGACGTGACTCTTCTTAAGATTGTCACCAATAATCTTGAAGAACGCATCACGAAGGATGGAGAGGATAAGGCATTGCTTAAGGCTGAAAATAGTCAACTTCGTCAGTATATCTCTGATCTTGTTCACGGAAATTCAAGTAGAGCGCCTGTTCTTCCTCAGAATACACCTGCAGAACAACGAAAGCTGGATCAGTTAGTCAGTCATGGCAGACTTTTGGATAACTGGATTGAAAGCTTAGTCGTTACAGGTCAACGTCTTCTTGCGGATTTGTATCAATTGAGGAGTGACGCACATAAACTTCGTCAAGGTATTCAGTTGCTCGAGGTTTCAGTTGCAGAGAGTTTAGCCAAGGATCGAGTTCTTGTGTCCCAGTTGTCTGTTGCATATGATGCCTTGGAGGTTGATGAAGATCAAGAGAAAGTTTTTACTTGGAGGGAGCAACACCTTTTCAAAATGGAGATATGTGAAAAGGTTTCTACCAAGTTATTTTCAATGAAAGATGATGTTGTTGGAGCTCTTGCACTTGTTAGTGGTTTTGTTGTTCAGATTCCGTGTCGTTATCTTCTTGAAGATGGCACGTATATTGCACTTAATGAAGTACAAGCTGAGTTCGAAAAGCTGATTCGTGATAGCCTTGAGGGAGATCCTGTGGCAGCTAAGTTGGAGAATATTTCAATTATTTCAGCTAGTTTCAGAAAGGCGACTGAAGATGTTAGAGAAGGCATGCATATAGTCAAGGAAAGTGGCAGAGAACTAAAGAAGTAGACTGTTGTTTTGGATAGTATAAAAGTGCTTGAAGACATAGTGATTGACGAATTCTTGGTCAAAGTGTTAGACCGAGATGACATGGAGTGATCTGCTCTTGGAACCTGTAGTTAATTTTGAGGATAGAATCAGCAAGAAGCTAATCCCGACTTTCAATCTTGAGTTCACTTCTGACTTCATACATGCTTATCTCTTCCTTGGGATTATCTTCACAGGAGTTAGGGTTAGGTTTCCAGTTAACTGAAGGTAGTGTCCGTTAACTTTGCTTTTAAATAAGGATCGCATGCTTGCACATTGTCCATTTAGGTTAGATGTTTCAACCCGATGGTAGTTTTCCAGTTAACCGTATAGTTTGCTTTATTAGGGTTTAGCAATAAATCTTGCATGCATTGCAAGACTATAGTTGACTCAAGGTATTTTTAGGTTCCCTACACCTTTCAATGTCTATAAATAAGAGTTTTTGCTCATTTTACATAACTTTTGCAGAGAGAGAAATATATGTGCCCTACCTTGCCCTCAATATTGCTCTTTTGTATTTGTTCATGTGTTTACTTCATTATGAGGAATTGTTATGACACATAGGTTTCATGCAATTATAATGGTGAATTCTTTCCTTAGTTAGATCGAATGCTTTTGTGTTCAATAAACTTGTCTAGATTGAGATGATAGTTGTGCCACCTTGCCTTCAAGTGGAGAATCAGACTTGGTTATCGTATGGTGTTTTGTGAATAATAAACTTGTTTAGATTGAGTGATAGATGTGCCACCTTGCCTTCAAGTGGAGAATCTATACTTGTTTATCGCCGATAGTCATCCCCGCTCCATTTTCTCATGCTCTATTTTCTTGAGGAAACTGGATAGATTTTAAGTAATTAGCATAGTTGTAGTTAGTAGTCTGCGAAAACCAGAAAATACTCAGCTGCAACGTATATAGTTTTCGAGAAAGCCTTGTACCTCTACAGCTGAAACAAAAAAGACAGGATATAGTTTAGTTTACTTTCCTTTCAAAGCACTTTTGTCAAGCACAACGAGGGAGCTTCCCCTCCTAATTTGAAGAGCACTCATTGCGTAGTGTGCATAGCTGTCCGTACCAACTCTTACTCCAGAGGTGTTAGTTGTTATGCCAACATATATTTAGGATATGAATCATGATTTAAAAAGTCTGATTTAAATATTAGATCAATAATGTAAATTGGACCAAAAAACCTAATAGCTGTTCCTGATTTGTTAATTTAGAATCATGCCTTTGATTATGTTAGTGGCTGAGACCTCAATTGATTCACTTTGTCTGAAATTGTCTAAATAATCATGTGGTTTATCGATGTAGAAGACTGAAGCTTTATTAGATCGCTGTCTCTGATTGATATATTTAAATTTGTGCAATTGTGATGGATGCTATATCTGAATTTACTGATTAATCATGCATCTTCGATTGGCTGAGTACAGCTCCTTAGGAGCATATAAAATCCGAGTCTTAAATGTATATATCTGCACAACCATTTTCTCCCTTTCCTTCACATCTTTATTACCCTTTTATATGTCTACATCTTAACCAAAGAGATGCACCCTTTTGAATTGGGTTGACCATCCAAATGGTCATGTCCTTTAGTTAGGATTAATGATTGTTTGCTAAATATAATCGCTGCTTCTCTAGTTGCCGCCCTCTAATTCTGAATTTTGCTTTATTAATAATTCTTTCAATATCTAAGCTTTTGTCTTACTTGACCCTCTTATATATCTGCCAACATTAAGCCTTTAGCTTCAAGGATATTATTATGAATTCCTACGGCATTAGAGGATAAATGTTCTTACGGCATCAGCTGGCCAAGTTCTACAAAACTCCCATGTCTTCTTCCAATTGACTCCTAGGATATATGTATAGCCTCTAGGGAATAGACGGCTTGAAGAATTATCGAGCCTTTTTATTAACACCACGGATTATTGCTAGCAATTTCCTAGCATTGACGATATTGAAGAATACAATATTGATCTTAGTTTGAATGTGGTTTTCCTGAGCATTACAAAATTGATCTTCTTCCAATACAATGGTGGGAAGACGCCTCTTCATAGAATTACGGTTCCATTAAAGAGATTGGCGATAGTATTAATTTGAATATAGGCTTCCCTTTCGAACATTCTGCATACTCGGTGGTTAGAATGATAGTTATATGATGCGACTGAGAATATTGGTGGCAGAAAGATTAACGAATAGCTAAGGGATCCATTATTTGTTCCAACTCACATTTATAAGGTGGCAGATGTACATAAACAAGCCAATAGCTGGATATAGCCCGATCACTTTAAATGGTCAACAAAGATTAAATGTTATCGGCTAGGTTACTCTGCAATCAATGGTACAATATATGATATATATGTGGCAGTAGGGGTAGTCATGATTTTGGAGCCAGAGTTAGCATATACCAATATTCAACCTTCACTGTTAAAGACATACAAACATATGAACCCCGAAGTCACCATCAGCCGTCTATCACCGCAGATGATAATCACCATAATATATATATGCTATCAAAAGCCTCAACTTGTCAGTATAAAGTGGCAGATAATATATGATAAAGCTGGTAGATTGATAAATCACCCAAACTCTCTATTTGATCCCAAGTATAATATAGGAGCCATTGAGTTTCCAGGTGCTATCGCTTTATGCATTCGACACTCAAACAAAGTCTGATTATCCAAACAGCCATAATGAATTATTGATCAGATGTAATCGATCAATAATGAGAATACTTTGCCGTGTGCAAAATATCGATTAATCGCCCTCCATTAAAATGGGACATTACATATTGTCAAATGTATACAAATCTTATGGATTATGAAATCCATGACATAAAAAATAAAATCAAAACTAAAAATATAAGTCTATGGCTTAGAGGAGCTTGCATCACTCATCCCAACACCATGGCAAGTCATGCGTTGACATCTAAGATAGGTCCTGGATGATGATGTAGTCATGATATGTGCTTTGTCTTTGTGACTGGTGTGTATATTTGAAATATCCCACCATGATCTGAGATATTTGCTAATTGAAAAACTACCTATGTTTAACTCTTTTTTGATCTTATATTTTATGAAATATTGCTAGGAAATGCATTAAACTGCAAAACAAGAAATGCTGAAGCACAAACATATTATTATAGCAGATTTATTAATTGCCATCAAGTTACATTGAAAGCATTCATACCCGGATGACAATTTTCTGCTCTTGAAAGCTCTGTAAAACCTTGAAGGATGATCTCTTGAAGGCTACTAGTGTTGTTGGAGCTGTTGTGGTGGAATATATGTTGCATTGAGATTGTGTTCTCTGTGTGGCATTATATCTTCTTTCTTCTGTCCATTCTAGTAGTGATCCTAGGCTGTGGGCCTTTCTGGATAGTGTGTCCTATTTTGGCAGTGAGCCTTTCTGGAAAGTGTGTCCTATTCTGGTAGTGAGCCTCTTTGTACTGGTTTTGCAATTACTTATATTGTGAGCTAACCCTCACCATGATTTTTCCCTCATTTGGTTTTCCATGTAAATCTGGTGTTCTCTTGTGTATGGTGTTGGTTGTTTCAGTTTTTGTTATCTCTTTTCATGTTTAAACATTATGAAAAATTAAGGGTTTAATGAATGTATGTGGATATGACTACTGTTGAGGGTTTTGATGTTTTAATTTGGTACAACTGATCCACCCTACTCTTAGTTGTCTTGTTCATTCAATAATTGGTATCAAAGCAAGTTTTCTTAGAAAAAGCTTGACCGCTTGAGGTAGATTTGGATGGTGAACAAGAAGGATATCCCAATGTTTGATGACATAAACTATGCATTATGGAAGGTGAAGATGGAAGGCTATCCAATTTATCTTGGATGTGAAGTTTCAAGGGTAGTAAATATTGCATACACCATACTTGCAAATGGACCGCTCACAAGTGATGAAATCAAGGCCTATGAGACAAATGGTAAGGAAAGGTTTGTTCTTTTGACCAATCTTACACATACTAAATTAGTGAGAGTTATGGATCTTAAAATTGCTAAAAAAGTTTGGGATAAGCTATAAAGTATCTATGAAGGAGATGATAAGGTTAAACAACCTAAGTTACAAAATCTGAAGGCACAATTTGAGACTTTACAAAATTTTGGTGATGAAACAATCACAAGTTACATGCAAAGGGTTAATGAATTGGTAAGTGCTATGAGAGGTCTTGGTGCAAAATTCAAAGAACCTAAAGTGGTAAAGAAAATTCTCAGACTCTTCCTGATTCTTATAGTGAAAAAGTTTTTTCTATTGAGGAATTTGATGATTTTAATACATACACTAGAGATCAGTTGTATGGAACACTAACTACATTTGAAATGAGGAAAAATGGTCTGAAAAATGGTGCAAAACTGGAGTCTACTTTCAAGACTGGAAAACCAGAAAAAGATGAAGATTCAAATGAAGATGATCTTGATGATGTGGGAGCTAACTTTGTAAGAAGAATGAAAAAAGGCACCGATAAGTACAAAGGTAAATTACTTTCCAAGTGCTTTAGTTGTGGAAATATAGGTCACTATGCTTCAAGATGTCCAAACAAAACCATGAACAATAAGAAAAATTAAAACAAAGGAAAGATGATCAATAAAAGCTACTATGATAGAGAAGATGTTGGTATTTTTGATTATGGAGATATTGATGATAATGAATGTTTGTTCTTGGCTCTAAAAGATGAATATGGTTCTACTAACTCTATGAGTTGTATGAAGGAAAGTGTCTCAAAGAAAAAAGATAAAATTGGAGGTACCTTGGTATCCGGTTTTCATGTTAGATAGGACAAGAACTGTTGGGTTATTAACAATGGTTGCTCAAATCATATGACCAAAGATAAGAGTAATTTTGTTAAACTTGAAAAATATGATGGAGGACTTGTTAAATTTGGAGATGATTTAGGTGCTAAGATTTGTGGAATAGGTTCAATCAGTTTTGATGGCAAGCATAATACTGAATATGTTTACTATGTTAAAGGTTTAAGACATAACCTCTCGAGTGTTGGACAAATGTGTAGCAAAGAATACAATATTATGTTTCAGGATGATGGATGTGAGATCAAAAAAGGGTCCAAAATAGTAATTGCTATTGGAAAGAGGACAAATGGAAATATCAATCAACTCAAGGGTGTTGATGGTCATTGTTTTATGACTCAAACTAATGATAGTTGGTTATGGTACAAGAGAATATGTCACATCAATTTTGATAACCTAGTTAGAATTAGTTCAATTCAAGCAGTGAGAGATCTGCCAAGGATTACAAAGCCTATCAATGTTGTCTGCAGAGATTTTCAATTTGGAAAACAAACTAGAAGTAGTTTCAAGGGAAAGGAACAATCTTCTACCAAATTGTTGGAATTGGTACACACAGACCTTTGTGGTCTAACAAGAGTAAGAATTCTTCAAGGTGACAGGTATTTCATGCTTTTGATTGATGATTACTCTAGAATGACATGGGTTGCTTTTCATGGAGAAAAATCAGAGCCCTAGATAGATTTAAAACATTTAAAGCTATGGTTGAGAATGAAAAAGATTTGAATATCAAATGTTTGAGGTTTGAAAAAGCTGGAGAACTCACCTCTAGTGAATTTAACATGTTTTGTGAGAATCATGACATAAAGAGGCACTTGTCTACCCCTAGGACTCTTCAGTAGAATAGAGTAGTTGAAAGGAAAAACAAGATTGTTTAAGAAGTTGCAAGGACTATGATGAGAGAAGCTAATCTACTAAAAGTCTACTATAGAGAAGTTCATACTGTTGTTTACACACTTAATAGAGTTCAAGAAAGAGCTAACAACACAAAGAATCCCTATGAGTTGTGGTACGGAAGGATTCCCACTGTCAAGTACTTTAGTGTGTTTGGAAGCAAATGCTATATTAGAAGAGACGATGAAAACTTGGAAAAGGGTGATCCCACAATAGTGGTTTACATTTTTTGGGACATCCTGTTTTTTGCTAAAATCACATATTTTTAGAAAATATAATGATTTAAGCCTTGAAAAGTTCCATTTAAAGGATTCCAATTGTAGAGGGTTTGATCAAACCACCTTAGATCAAACCCTCTTGGATAGAACCCTGCCAGTTTTAAACCATACCTATAACGAAGTCTCCTTTACACCTATCAAAATGTTATTAAAACCACTTTTGATCTACCTTTTGGGGGATCAAATGAATTCATTTAATTTATTTTTTTAAAGTATGTAGTCCTTATTATAAGCTTCCCAAAAAGTATAATTTTAAATATATTTAAATTGATTATTATAATTATTTTTTATTTCTTGTGAATGTAGGTTTTTCATCGAAAATCAAAAGCTTTGTTTACACATGTGGAAAAATAGTAGATTATCAAAAAATCTAAAAATATGTTGTGCTAGGTATTGATGTCCTTGATCCAACAAAAAAAAATAATTTTGATACATATTGTTGTATATGGTTCGCCTATGTCTAAATTGTAATTGGTTTGACTTCAAAACTTAATTAAGAAAAAAATATTCAATAAAACACAATGAAACCAAATGAATGTGCTAGATATCGTAGTTACAAATCTAAATTTGAAAAAAATAGAATTTTATCCTTCATAGAAAAAAGTTATGTTGTTTACCGTGAACATCACTCTTTAAAAATGGTGTTTACTATTAAAAACTAGTTTTTGAAGGAGATGGAAAAAGAAATGCAATATGATTCCAAAAAAAAAAAAAAATATTTAGAATATATAAACAAAATGTCACAAATCACTAGTTTGCATCATCTTCAAATTCCTCATGGTTTAGCAGCTATAGGTTCCCGAAAGTGAAGATTTAGTTAAAAAAAATTAGTTCAATGTCAAGGTTGGCCAAAAAGTGCAAACCACTATTGTGGGATCACCCAAAAGTTTGATGCAAGGTCTAATGAAGGTATCTTCCTTAGATATTCTACTAAAAGCAAAGCTTACATATGTTACAATAAAAGGCTAAGAAGAATTGTTAAAAGTGCAAGTGTCGAGGTTGATGAAGATTTATAGAATCCAGTTGTAATAGATGGATATGAGTTGAATGAGTCTGCTTGCGGAGAAGAAGAAGAAAAAAACAAGGAAAAAAAGTGCAGATGAAGAGGAAGAAGCTCCAGAAAAAGACCCCTAAGATCCCTAAGTATATACAGAGAAATCATTTTGAAGAGCAGGTCATTAGAGACAAAAAGAAGGTGTGTTGACAAGAAGAAGAGCTATTGAAGTAGAAGTAAATATGTGTTTACTCTCTAAAATTGAATCAAAGATAGTAAGTGAAGCGTGCAAAGATGAACATTGGATGAAGGCAATGGAAGAAGAACTTATGCAGATTGAGAAGAATCAAACTTGGGAACTAGTTCCTAGACTTGAAAAACAAAAACATTATTGGAACTAAGTGGGTATTGAAAAACAAGTTGAATGAGAATGGAGAAGTGGTAAGAAACAAGGCGAGGCTTGTGTGTAAGGGCTATGCACAAGTTGAAGGAATAGAATTTGAGGAGACATTTGCTCTGGTGGCTAGAATGGAAGCAACTATGATGTTTTTGGCTTTTGTAGCACATAAAGACTTTAAAGTTTATCAGATGGATGTGAAGTCTGCTTTTTTAAATGGAGAATTGGAAGAAAAAGTTTAGATGGAACAACCAGAAGGATTTCAGTTGTCAGATAAACCTAATATGGTTTGCAGATTGAAAAGGCATTATATGGATTGAAGCAAGCTCCCAGATCTTGGTATGCAAGATTGGACAAATGCTTGATACAACAAGGATTCAATAAGTGCACCGCAGATAGTAATCTTTACTTTAAGGTTGAGGAAGATCGAATCTTGATAGTGGTTGTGTATGTTGATGACATAATATTTGGAGGCAATGAAGCTATGTGCAAAAAATTTACAAAAGAGATGCAAAAAGAGTTTGAGATGTCTATGTTTGGGGAGATGATTTTCTTTGTTGGGCTACAAATCAATGAAACAGATAAAGGCATATTCATTTCACAATCAAAGTATGTTAGATGTTGAAGAATTTTGGAATGGATTACTCCAAAGTGGTATGTACTCCTATGGTTACTAGTTGCAAATTGAGTAAGGATGACGAATCCCCTAAGAATGATCAGAGCAATTATAGATATATGATTGTGGATTGCTATACCTAGTTGTTACTAGACCAGATATCATGCATGTAGTTTGTCTTGTGGCTAGATTCCAAGAAGATCGTAAAGGGGCACATGTTGCAACAGTGAAGAGGATATTATGATATTTGAAGGGCACTCCAGATTATGACTTGTGGTATCCTAAGGATACCAATTTCACATTGGATGCTTATACAAATGCAAATTGGGCCGGTTGTGTTGATGACATAAAAAGTACTGGTGGTGGTGCATTCTTTCTCAGATGTAGATTGGTATCATGGCTTAGCAAGAAACGAGATTTTGTTTCTTTATCTACTACAAAGGTTGAGTATATTACAACATCTTTTTGTACACAGGTATTATGGATGAGATAGACATTGAAAGATATCAGAGTAGTGTATGATGAGCATATTGCTATCTTTTGTGATAATACAAGTGCAACCAATATTTCAAATAATCTAGTGATCCACTCAAGAGCAAAGTATTTATCAATTAGGTATCACTTTTTGAGAGAGAAGGTCATGGAGAATGAAGTGAATCTTGAATATGTACCTACAAAGGACTAGATTGTTGATATATTTACTAAGGCTCTTCCTAAGGATACTTTTGAGTATCTTTGGGAGAAATTGCGGGTTATTGCCTCTCCTTGTTTGAACTAGATGCATATGGAGATGCATAAGTCCAGTGAATTTATGGATTCATTCTTTGTTTGGATCGATGTTGGTGGCTACCTCTTAGGGGGAGTAGGTAGTGACATTGTTTCAGTATGAAATATATGGTGTAGAGGTTGTTGAGTTGATTGGTGTGTACTCCTAAGAGGGAGTATTCAAAATAGTTGCAAGTATTTTGGTTCTATGTCAAAGGGGGAGAAGAATGCAAAATACCTTATCCTTTTCCATTGATGTCAAAGGGGGGAGAGACAATTCATGTGAAAAAGGCAAGTGAAGTCATGAGAGAGAGAAAAGTCATGTGAAAAAGGCAAGTATCAAAGGGAGAGAGAGTATAATGAACTAATTATGCAAGGGAGAGAAAAGAGAAAAGGAAATAAGTATATTCAGAGCTATTGTGTCTTTGATGGTTTTTCACATCTCGTGTTTCCATTAATGAAAAAGGGGGAGATTGTTGCAAGTATGAAGGTGTTGTCATTGATGTCAAAAAACCTATGTTGTCATTGATGATAGTAGTGCAATGGATGAGAAGAGATTGTTGCTCTGATTAGTTGCATTATGTCATCATCAGTTAAGTTGTTGATGTTAACCTATGGTGTTGCTTTGAAAAGCTTCTATTTATGGTTCAAATGTCGAGGATACTGAGAAAATTGATAAAATAAGGAAACAGGGTGTTGCAAAGATATTCTAGTTTGCAAAGGTGTTATGGTTTTGCTTCACATTTCTTTTGGATTGAAGATTTGCTTGCATGGTTTGGATATGTTGGTTAGAGGTGTTCAGAGTTTTTATATCCAAAATTTTGGGTTTTGGATCGAAGGTCAAAAGAAGTTATGTTCACCAATGTGTGAACCGATTTTGTAGTATTACTTACAGAGGTGTCTAGGAGAAATGTATTTTCTCCACATTTCTCCACAGTTCTTTAGGTCTTGCGATTTTGAAGGTGTGTTCATAATGTTGATCTCTTGCATGTGTCAAGAGGATTTGTGGTTTGGTATTCCAGAAGATGGATTGTAGAGTTGCAGTGTTTGGTAGTGTAGTATGAGTGTATAAGCTATGTACATTCTAATGGTGAGAGTTTTTGTGAAGGAGTTTAATGGATTTCAGAAGGATAGAGGAATATTCTAGATTATGATGAAGCATAGTATGTGGTTCACAATTCATCTTTGAATTTGAGGAAGCATGTAATTCAAAGCTTAATGGTGTTTGCATGGGTAACGACAGACATGGTGTTTACACTACATTCAAAGATGGTTAAAAATTAATGAAGGTGTAGTGTGTCATGTGAGAGTTAATTTTGGTCCCAAATAAGTTTTTCTTCGGTCCACTTTTCGTTCCTATCCACTGTGGGAATGTTTAGTGATTGACCTAATTTGAATTTGTAAAGAGTAAGAAGAGTGTAGCCAACTTGAAGATGTTTTTCAAGTTGCGGATGGTATAAATGCAAGGTGAATTGATGCGAGATGAAGTGTGGAATAGAGTGGAGTGTTGTGGTGCAAAATTAAGTGCAAAAGTGTGAGTTACAGTGTGAGCTATAATCCAAGATTGCTAAATGTAGTGAGCTGAGGTATCTCGATCTTTGGAGGCTGCTAGTGTCATTGAAGTTGTTGTGATGGAATTTCTGTTGCATTGAGAATATGTTCTCTGTGTAACATTCTATCTTCTTTCTTCTTTCTATTCTAGTAGTGAGCTTGGGCTATGAGCCTTTCTGGTTAGTATGTCCTATTATGGTAGTGAGCCTCTTTGTACTAGTTTTGCAATTACTTATATTGTGAGCTAATCCTCACCGTGTTTTTTTCCCTCATCGGGTTTTCCACGTAAATCTGGTATTCTTTTGTGTATGGTGTTGGTTGTTTTAGTTTTTGTTATCTACTTTTCATGTTTAAACATTATAACAGATTAAGGGTTTAATGAATGTATTTGGATTTGACTACTGTTGAGGGTTTTGATGTTTTAATTTGGTACAACTGATTCACCCACCCTCTTAGTTGTCTTGCTCATTCAACACTTATAACAACAACCAACCACCAAATTCCACTCCAAAATGGATTTTTTTGCACTCCAAAGGCCTAGACACCACCATATAGTGAGAAAAACCACCGGGTAAAAGTACAAAGTAGTGTCACACTTTTATAAAGGAAATGACCAACACTGATCCAACTTTTAAACTTGAATCACTAAAAAGTGATATATATGTTTTGAATTTTGAAATGATGCAAACTAATAAATTTTTTATTTTTTAGTATATTTTATGTTTGCATTTAAAAATAAATAAATTTGAATATAGTTTTTTTATAAATTTACACTATAATTTAGTTGCTGATAAAATGCTGAAAAATGAAGTTACATGAGACGTCAACCTTTATATAGTAAATTTTATTTGTTTTCCTTCATTTTTTTGTGTGTATTTATAACTTGAAAATTTATAGCGTGGATATATTTGTTTCCAATTTTGATAAATATATATTTTTAAATAAATATTAAAATGTGCGCATATTAAAACTTAGTTGTTTCTAGTCGACATCAACTTTCATATAAATTATTTATCTAAAATAGAACTTTTTTTTATACCATCTTGATATAGATTCTTATATCTTGGGCATCATATTTTTTTCAATTTTTTAAAATAAGTTTTACTATTTTTCCTTGACATGGTAATCAACCTAATGTTTTGTGTTGATAACCTACATTTAGTAAAAATAAAAAAGGAAAATATAAACAATAATTAAACTATTAAAATATAAACATTTTTGAAAACTAAACTTATGGATCTACAAAAGGGTATTTTTATATATATATATATATTTTACATGAGTAGAAGTTTTTGAAACATCAATTTTTTCAAATAATTTTAATTTTTTGGTAAATTGGACTCAAAGTGGTGCTAAATATGCATTTGACCAACAATTTTAGTTGGAAAAGTTGTGGACATAACTTAGCTAGAATGAATCTTACAAGATTATATGTTTGACGAAAATTAATTTTTAGTTAAAATTACTTAAATTCACCTATGTTGATAAGTTGGCCAAAAGTGTGACACAAATTTATGCTGATACCCCACTAAATAAGGTATGATTCACCCTAGAGATTCTCACACCTAGCTTGCAGGTATGGTTTAGCAACAAATATGTATGACTTCCTTAGATAAATTTAATTTTCTCCTCTAGAATTGTATGGACAATACAAATGCCACCATTAGCCAATAAATAGTAGGGAAGAAAAGTATGACGCCCACAATTAGGGCTCCAAAATGGTACGACTAGGTTAGGAATGGTACAACCTACATAGGATGAATGATACAACCAATAAAGAAACCCTTTAGTTCATGCTTCAAAAACTTCAACAAATCTTCACAAACAACACCAAAATATTAGAGCTTCAAAACACATCAAAATCTTCCATGATTGCAACAAAAAATAGAACTCCCCTTTGTAGCTCAATGGTGATTAACCAATAATGTCTAGAGGGTTTTCGTCCTCAAGAAATTTTGACAACACAGGTCTTCTCCATATGTAGAAGCAAATATAATATCATGGATACCATCTCAAATGAGCTCTCAATCCTTTTTTATAACATTTTAGAGGATAATAATAATAATATTAAATAATAATTCCCCTTTTCCTCCACATACTTTCTTTCCATAATAAATAATAATTCATCATGTGTAAAAAGACCCCCTTATGCCTAGGTGTCCCCCTTGGTTACATAACTTAAAAACACATTTTCATAAATAATTACACTTAATTGTCTTTTTAATATTTTCACCTTTAGACAACTTAAGTAATAATTATTTAAATAAAACACCCAAGCTACAAAAAACATTGAAATGCGACGAATATGGAATTTTGATCATACCAATATGTCATTGAGAACTTAGGATGATGAATCAAAGCAACTTGGTTACTATCTAAAAATAACATGCTTCTCCAAGAAGTTCAAAGAGCTCCAAAAAGGTTGAAATTGTTTTTTGAAAGCATCACGAGGCTTACCAACTCCATTTGAACTCATTGTCATGAACAAAATTACTACTTAACCAAGCCTACGCTCTCCAAGAAGTTTGGAGTTCTCCCTTGCCCACCAGTTAGCCTATGGGAGAACTTGGAAAATAGACTAATTGTTCACAAACCAAATATGCTTAAAAAGGGGACATTACACCAAGACAAATAGATCAGAAGACATCTACTTTTAACCCATCCTTTTACCATTTTCCTTCGTCATCTATGGTGTAATTTGTTAAGAATTTCATGGAATAGTTAGGATTCTATCCAAAAATCTCAGGTGAATTAGCCATGACCCTCTTTATTGCTAAACACCCTTAATTTGATGCATGATATTGGTCCTAGTATGTTTTGTTGGAATATTTGATGAGAACACGATCATAGGATGTTCAATGGTACAACTAGATGTATGCGTTAGGTTTAGGGTAAAATATGGTCAATCTAAAAGAAACATGTCAAGTTTGGATTTAAGATATGAAGTGAGTTCTTAGTGGGAATTTAGAGTTCTAGTGAAACTTGGCATTTTTGTGGTTTCTCCCTCTTTTACCTCTTCCAATGATAACCCTTAAGATTATCAACTTACTAAATGGGAACATCCTCCTTCGAGCTTGGTTAAAATCAATGTTGACAGAGCTTCAAAAGAGAATCTTGGAAATGTTGGCATGAGAGGTGTTTGTTGCAACCATAATATTAGAGTCAAGTACTATTTTGTTGGTACTCTTAGTGTTGGCTCTAATAATTTTGTTGAGGCAATGGCCATTTACCAAGCTCTTTTATAAGAAAAACTAATGTATTTACTAATATTATTCTAGAATCTAACTCTAAATGATCACTTAAAAATGAAGTCTTCCTCTCACTCCCAATTGTGACAATCGAATGGATGTAAGAAATACATCAATATCCTCATTCATAGTTTCAATGTTGTTAATTCAAACCATATAAGAAGAGAAGGAAATCAAGTTGCTAATTTCTTGGTTAAATCGACTTCTAATTGGAAAAACATCAAGGTTGATATTGGAAATAACTAGGATTGCCCTATTTGAGACTTGAGTAGAGAGACTTTAGTATCCTTGTGAATGCTAACTACAATTCCTCTTTGGAATCTTGATTCTTGCTAGTGTGTTGCTTGTTTTTTTAACATCAAAGTAATCATTTCTTCTAATACTTAGAACATGTATTTTTTGAGGGAACAAGTACTTATGCCTTATTTACGGGGTTTGGAGGGTTCTTCCTCTCTTGTTGATTACTTATTTTTAGTTCATTTAATTTTTTTAAAAATTGATGTACCATAAAACTTGTTAATTGATTGTCTATTTTCAATTCATTTAGATTTTATGAAATTGATGCGCCATAAATATTTTTAAGACTCCAAGACTTTATAATTTGGTGTTGTTTATTATTTTTTTTCCCCTTCATATTTAAAAAAAATTAAAATAATCAGATTGAAAGTTTATAAATTAAATACATTTGAAACATTACGAAGAAGTAGCCGTCAAACTCTATTTGAAAATAGTGAAGTTGACGGGGGAAACAGAAAAAAATAATAAAAAAGAATTCCGGCGATACTGAAATACTTGGAGACTAAGAGCAAGCGGAAAAGAAGCCTGAGCGTGAAACGCAGTGGAGCATTTTTATTGTTATTTGGTTTTCAGGGCAGGGAAGAGCACATTATCTATGGCGTTTTCATACTTATTGAATCGACAGCAACATTATATGCTTCGCAGGGTTCTTCAACTTCACTCAAGTAACAGTCTTTATTATTTATTGCAATGCATTGCTAGGGATAAAGATTGGGGTTAGGTTTAGGTAGTCATCGATACAAGCACGAGTGCCAAAAATACATGTTTGGTTTTTTAACGAACAATCAAGAAACTCCGCCCAGTGAACTTAGAGAAATGACAATTACATCAGTTGGTTTTATTTTTGCACATTTTAAATAGATGCATAAATGATTACCTGGAGATTAAATATAGTTGACAAAGAGCCAAATAATGAAATTACTCGGGAAGAGTAAACACACAAGATTAACTTGATGTTGAATGGACTGGTAAATTAAATGCTTTCTTCTTTAGAATATTTATGTTGTCAACGCATTGCATGATAAATCTTGAATCCAGAAGCGACAGTTACTTTGAATAGGAGTTTCTTGTTTGTGACCCAACTGGAGGCAAGCACGTTGCATAAAGATGGATTTGTGAAATGTGAAAGATGAGGGCATGCGGGTTCTTTGTGGGCTGCTTTTTTCTTCTGTACAGCTATACCCTTCCCACCTCCAGATGCACCGATCTTGTGTCCAATACACACACATATACTGTATCTCTTGGACACGCCTCCAAAAATGTACCCATCTTGGGATATAGCCCGAGTATGGCTGGAACTTGGAAGACATGCCAAATATGGCCAATATGAAATTAAGCTGTATAACATAAAAAGAAAAGAGAAGAAATTAATTTTGAACAAAAGTGTAATAAAATACTAAATTCTGATACAATGAATGGTAAAAAATCCCTGTTCTCACATATATCAGTCATCTATGTGCTCATAATTGGAGTGTTTTTGGCTGAGACATTTCTGTCATAACTCTCCATGTTTTAGTGTATATATGTATATGCTATACATATTTTGTATATACGCGTGTATATATACACATATGGTGTATATATAGGTATACACACATATTTATTTATATATTAGTGAGGGATTTATAGGGGCCTTCGTTCAGAAGAAGTACAAAATGGTGACAAAAACAATGACTTAAAGCTTGAAAATTAAAACAAAACATATAACTATCTAAAACAGAATTGGGCAACAACCACGGACCAAAAATCAACAACCTGCCAAAAAGCTAATTGTAGAGACCCCAATCGCCAACCTTGCACCCAAGAGCCATTCCACAGCTAATCATACCTGCATCGCCACCTCCTCTCTACCACCCAAACCACCAATACGAGCAACGCTTGTACAAGCCTCATCTAAAGTTAGGAATTTCACATCCGGAAGACTCCCACTTGCTTCTTAGCTCTTAGCAAGGAGGGCAAAGTGTAGGCACTGGACATAATAAGCATTTCCTTCC
>VDFB02362301.1:0-22870 GCA_007258455.2 Sequoia sempervirens
TTCTACATTGGATCTGTAGTTAGAGAAGAAATCAGAAAATGAAAAAGATGTACCAGCAATTCCTCAGACACCAGATAAAGAGGAATTGAAAAATCAAAATGTACATGATACTGAGGAGAGCTCAAGTAGTTTTGAAAGTTTTGAAGATGATGAAGAACCACCTCAGCCTCAGCCTATGAGGAGGTCAACTCATGAAAGAAAGCAACCTGAAAGGTATGGGTTTTCTTTGATAGAGTCTACTTGTGTCTATGCTTTAATTTCTAGCACTAATGAACCTAGGATTGTGAAAGAGGAATTTAAAATGTCTGATTCAAACTCTTGGTTGGAAGCCATGAATGAAGAAATGGCATCATTAGAAAAGAATGACACCTAGAGTTTGGTTCCATTGCCTAAAGGCAGAAAATCTGTAGGCTACAAATTGATATTCAAAAAGAAAATAGGTCTAGATGGCAGTGTAGAAAAATATAAAGTGAGGCTGGTTGCAAAAGGTTATTCCCAGGTAGAAGGGATTGACTATGGAGAAATATTTTCTCCTGTAGCTAAGCTGACATCTATTAGATTTCTTTTGTCACTTGCATTAGCATATGATTTAGAGATTGAACAGATGGATGTGAAAACAACGTTTCTTCATGGTGATCTTGAAGAAGAAATTTATATGTCCCAGCCGGAGCACTTTGTGGTAAAAGGTAAGGAAACGCTGGTTTGCAAGTTGAAGAAATCTCTGTATGGTTTAAAACAGTCTCCTAGAATGTGGTACCAAAATTTTGACACGTTTGTCTTGTCTTTGGGATTTGTAAGATCAAAATGTGATCACTATTTGTATTACAAAGGTGAAAGTGATTAAATTCTTATTATTGCTCTGTATGTTGATGATATGTTGTTTATAGGCAATAGTAAGCTAATGATTTCTGATCTTAAGTCCTAGTTGTCTG
Organism: Sequoia sempervirens; assembly: GCA_007258455.2. Classification (NCBI taxonomy): domain Eukaryota; kingdom Viridiplantae; phylum Streptophyta; class Pinopsida; order Cupressales; family Cupressaceae; genus Sequoia; species Sequoia sempervirens. The sequence continues at coordinate 933 of VDFB02362301.1, forward strand.
CAAAGTTCAAAATGAAAGATCTTGGTGCAGTAGGGTATATTCTAGGAATGGAAATAACCAGGGATAGAAAGAATAGAAAACTTTGGCTCAGTCAAAGTAAATATATCATGACTATTCTAGAGAGATTTTGTATGACTGAGTGCAAACAGCTAGTTGTTCCAGTTACACAGGGAACAAAGTTATCTGTTGAGGATTATCCAAAATCTTTTTCTGAGATGGAGGACATGACTAGTGTGCCTTATGCAAGTGCAGTTGGTAGTCTTATGTATGCAATGGTCTGTACAAGGCTAGATGTTGCCCAAGTAGTGGGATTTCTTAGTCAGTTTATGGCTAATCCTCAAAGAACACATTGGGATGCTGTGAAGAGAGTGTTTAGATATATGAAGGGCACTTCAGACTATGCTTTGTGTTACCATGGTAATTTGGTTGAATCACAGAGTACTCTCAATATTTGAGGTTATGTGGACTCTGATTAGGCAGGGGACATTGACAGCAGAAGATCCACTAGTGGATATATTTTCATGATGAATGGTGGTGCAGTGAGTTAGATGAGTAGGCAGCAGGCTGTAGTCGCTTTGTCTACTATAGAGGACGAATACACGACAACCACACATGCTTGTAAAGAAGCAATCTGGTTAAAATGTTTTTGTTCTAACATTGGCTTTGATGCAGAAAAGATTACTATCTACTATGATAGCCAGAGTGTTATATGTTTGGCAAAGAATCCTACTTTACATTCCAGGACGAAACATATAGATGTACAATATCATTATGTATGAGATATGGTGGAGGATGGGAAAGTCTCCTTGGAGAAAGTGGATACTCTGGAGAATGTTGCAGATGCATTCATGAAGCCTGTGAGCACAAGCAAGTTCAGGTGGTGTGCCAGTTCGATGGGCCTCTTGGCCCATGTTTTTTAGTAGTTTGTTTATGCTTTGGAGGTGTCAATAAGATCTTTGTCAAGTGGGAGCTTGTTGGAATATGTGCCTCAATCCTTACTGATACGGAACTCCTGAAGGGCAAAGTCACTATGACAGTGTTCATGTCTGGGTGACTAATAGTTCTAAAACTCTTGAAATGATCCTATTGCTGTGATAGGGTTAAATTCTTGCCGACAAAGTCTATCATTGTGACTTTGTGCTTTCGGCATGACCTTTTGGTGAATGGATTTCTTCAGGCGACAATTTGATCTTATTGGGCTAACTCAGGTGTCAAGGAGAGGTCCCAGTGATTGGTGGATGTCTCACCAATAGGTTAAAGCTATCAAGGTAACACAGAGGTCACAGGGAGATGTCTCAATGATGCAGCTTGGTCACACTGATGGAAGTTCTTTGCAGTGACAAAAAACTTCGCTGGGAAGTCCTGGTGACTTGGTTAGGTCACACCGATGGGAGATGTCACATGGTCTTCGCGGTGATAAAAGGACTTCGCTGAGAAGTCTTGGCGAAAGTCTTGAGTCTTGCTGACAGTAAGTCTTCGGTAAGACTTAGGGAGCTCAGAGAAAGGTCATGATGATAGACACAAGTCTTGGCGACAGTGTGACTTTTGGTGGAAGCTTTGTTTTGGTATGACGTCTCACTGAAACCGTGGGGTCTTGTCGATAGGTGAAAGGCTTCGGTTATCAGTAGAAAGTCTTGGCGAGATCGGTATGTCTTTCCAAAAAATCTAACTCATCGTTGTGACTCAAGACTTCGATATGAGTCTCTCCGAAAAAGCGAATGTCATGCCGAATGGAAATCTAATCAATATGACTTGTGAACTTGACATGAGGTCTTGGCGAAGAGGAAATGTCTTGCCGGTGGAATGTCTGATCGCTATGACTTGTGCATTTGATATGAGTATCGTCGATAAGGGACACCTTTGCTGATAGGAACACAATGGACATCGATGGTTTCGATATAACTTCTATATTGTCTTGCCAACTACTAGAGACTTAAAGCCGATATCGATAGAGGAGCTTTGTGGCATCAGGGAGACACTGTGAGTGTCTCACCGATATGCCAACAAAGTGTGAACACCATTGACCATGTGATCATCCTGTGTGGCATCCTGCTGGACCAATCAGAGGAAGCAGTTTTTTCAAACTGATGACGGTTGTTTTTTGTAATAGTTGCAACACTGAAAAAAACCTGCATGCAAGGAAAAATCATCTGCTTGAAAGGAAACTATCTATGATTGGCAATGGCAGATAAGGATGCACTGAAGACAAAATGAGAATGTGAATAAGATTTAAAGCAGATCAATTCTGATTTGTATATATGATGAGTTGTTCGAGTTGTTAAGAGAGCATTGTCTGTAATTGATGAACAGTGAATAAAGCTACAGAAAAATAACCAGAGAGCTGGATCTCTGAATTGTATGTATTTTTTTTGCTACTATAATACAAAGTGATTCAGCTTGGTGTGGTGGGTTTTTTCCCATAAGGGTTTCCCACGTAAATCTGTTGTTCATTGTCTTTGTGTATTTGCTCTATTTCTGTAAATCTTTCATGTGTGTCTTAATTATATTGTAATTTGAAAGATTAAAAGCCCTGCATTGCATTCTTCCCTATGGATTTGACATTAGGAAAGTGTTTCCGCACCTCTACTTTCCTTACACCTGTCATCTTAGAAAATGCACTAAGGCATCATCAATTTATAGAAGAGTGACTTGGGCACCCAATAATGTCATGTTTCATCTCCAAAATCACTACATGCATACAAACTGAGTTAGAGAACATGCAGGGCATCCAACTTCACCTGCTCATGTAATTGTCATAATTCCTTGACATGTAGGGGCCTTCTATCATAAACTATTATGCCACAAAATAAGTCCTATCAACATGCAAGGCGTGAGGATACATGTAAGAGATTCTCCTCAGCATGCAAAGTGCCTACCACATGCAAGACTGAAAATGACTTGGAGAAAATTTGATAACATAGAAATACCTTATTGAACTTATTATTTCAACCCCTAATGCAAATGCAAATATTAATAGGAACATCAAAAAATTATATTTACAATACGATGGGCTAAGAAAATGATACAAAAACACCCAAAATAAGCAAATCAAACCACCTTTTTAGGAGACAATGCCCCACAAAATCTTTTTGACCCTATGAGGCAAGCACTTAGCTCCACATGAGGGTTCCCTTTGGGTGTACTTGCAATGAATAATATATATTATATTGAGGATTACAAGGTTGAAAACTATTTCCTAAAAATTTCACTAGCTCTTTCCCAACCTTACAACTCTTTGTTTTGTTTTTGATGTTTCCTTCATAACCCTACATTAGTCAATCTTTCTTATATTACCCCTTTACAACCCAATTTTGATATCTTTTCTATTTGAATAAATTTTTACCCCTCTTTTTAGTGATATCTTTTATTAGCTCCTTTGCAACATTGTCTCACTTTTCTTTTGGTTTTGCAACCTCTTTTGTAGCACCATATCTTCGTTGGCTCCTTTGTGACCCCATCTCTCACTTTTCTTTTGGTTATGCAAGTTATTGAATATCCCCACATTTATGTTGGCTCCTTTGCAACTGTCTTCTCTTTTTACTTCAACACATTCATTGTTGGCATTATTAAGTAGTTGTTTATGTACACATTTTAATTTTTTATAAGATGCTACATATGGAATTTTGTGTGGATCTTTATCTAGATCTATATATTATGTGTGTGTGTGTGTGTGTGTGTGTGTGTGTGTGTGTGTGTGTGTGTGTGCGTTTTCTATTTACTTTCATGTTGATTGTTTTTTATTATGACACATACAATTTGAGATTGATATTGATATCTTTTATATTTGTTCTTTTTATTTACTTTCCTATTGACTATTTTTTTATTATGACATATATGATTCATAATAGTTCACATGCAAGTCAGTGCAGTGACAAAATATATTGGTGAAAAATGCATTGTTAGCACTCACCAATTCATTTTAGACTCACTTTGATTGATTTTTCCAATTGCAATAAACTAGAATCCTTGTGGCATAATGTTGTTGAAAAGTTAGAGTATAACTTGTACTTTATTAAATTTCAAACCTTGACCATTTTGGATCCAACCTTCATCTTTGGTGTTTCTTATCTTGGGTCAAATCTATTGTTGTAGTTCAACTTGGTATGCAACTTGCACTTTAGCAACTTCTAAATCCCTATCCCTTGATGACTATATCCAACCTTCACCTTTCCTATCGTAAGTTAAATCCCATAGATATAGTTATTAACGTGTTTGAAATTGAACATGTAATTTTAATCACCAAACTTTGAAACTCAAATCTAAATGTGGACTCAAGGCAACTCACTTCCATTTAACACTCATATGTCAACTTATACATGAAACATTCAAATTGTGGTGCTTAAGTATTATAAAAAAAGAACAAACCCTAATTCATCTTAAACCATCATCATTTATATCACTTATTTATTCAAAAACATTTTGAAACATCTAGAAACATTGTATCAACGAGTGAAATCATTAAAACAACACAATAGTCTACATTTTTTCTTGACTTGTTTTCCAGTTTACTCAAAATTAATAAAATTGATCAATAAAATTAACTAAAATAACCAGAAAGAAGTTAGTTGTCTCCCAAACTTAACACTATTATCTCTTAATCATAATCTGGAAGTGCCATCCTAACCAAATAACAAACTAATTTATGAAGAACAAAAATGCAGGATTCAAGACCATATCAAAAATTCAGAACCACAAATACTTGGTCAACGCTGCAAATGCAGGGATCACTTCTACTGCTGGAAGATTGAGCCGGAACAAAGCGCATGTCATGTCTGAATGAACTCTATCGTCTGCAATTTTCTGACGAGGCTGATTATATGAGAATAAGTTTAAAGAGGCTTAAATAGCTGCTGTACGCGAGAATGTACATGCACTCCAAACTCTGACGAATGAATCTACACCTCCCGTTGAGCCTTCCGTTACACTTTAAAAATTCTCTCTAAGTTGACGCGTATGTACGCTTCTAATCAGACGGTGCAAAGCTTTTCCAGCTGTTTCAGCTGTACTTGTGCATTCCCTGCAATCTTCCTATTCAAATAATATATAATGCTGTAAGTTTGAAGTCATCTGTCTCATTTCTACACATTTCCAAGTTAACTTACACTGTTGCCAAATCAAAATCTTCGTGATACCCACTAAAAACATGAAACAATATTTGCAAGCACAATGTAGGAGTCCTAGATTATATTTTTTTCCAAGTGATTATTGCTTCTTATTTAAGAAAATGTATAGCTAAATAGTTATGCTTCATTAATGGATTTATGTTTGACTTGAGGAATGCTGAATTAACGCCTCTAGAGAGGATAGTGTACTTAATTATGGTTATTCACATTTTTCCTCTACATTGTTTAATGCTATGTTAAGGTTTTAAGGAAAATTCTTTTCAAAAGAATAGTGAAAAATAAGAGAAAAGGCCCACCACTAATTGTGTTGCTAATACTATAAATATCATTACTCTTAAAGTCTAAAAAAATTGGAAAATTTACAAGAATTTGTGAACCTTTAAAAAATATGCATCAAAGTTTACTTAATACAAATATGATCACACTTCCTCCTATTAGACCATTTGATACATCGAGGATTGACCTAAATGTTATGATGAAAATGCATTTTTTAATTACTAAATGGTCAATGGTCATGATACACAACATTACATGACACTAAAACATAAGATTCAAGATATGATCAATAATATGGTTTATGTTGAGGACGTTAATGACAATGGCAATCATTTTGTTGCTCTTAATAAGATTTTAGAAATTTGTACAAATCCTTTTCCTATTTGGGTAAAAGCACAAAACTATGTCACACTTTCGGCCAACTAAATAGTTATGAGCAAAAATATTTCAACCTAAATAGTTTTGGTCAATCTAATTTCACCCGAAACCACGTGGCCTATACGTGGCACATAGAGTTTTTGGTGAAACTTTTTCACCCGAAACTCAAAAATTTGAATTTTTGGCTTTGTTGAAAAAATTTGAATTTTTGGCTTTGTTGAATCAAAATGTGGCATATTTTATGTGTGAAGTTTTGATAGAAAGGATTTCGGTCGAAACCCTTTCTATCAAAACTGTCTATGTGGCATCCTAGTTGGCAGCCAACTCAACTTTTTTCAGAATTTTTTGAAACTTTCAACTTCAGCTAAGTATTTCTTTTAGTCATAATGATGTTTTAAAAAAGAAAAGAAAAATACCCTTTTGTAGAGTTTAGAGTGGTGAATTCAAATATGTATTTTTTTAAGTATTTTTTTTACTAAAAGAGGGGTAAAAGTTTATTCAATCCAAAGAAGAGCAGTACAAAGGAAGGGAATTACACATCCCTATCAATCTCCACTAATTGGTCCAACTTTTGTGACAAATTCGGGGGTAATTGACCATTGTCCACAATATTCCAATCATGCAAATGATCAAAATCCCATTTAGAAAAACAATATGCAACCCCATTCCATTCACATAGAATATGACAGAAAGAAACAAAATCTAAGGAAGCACACAGATTTAATAATTGTTTTATAATAACAACCAACTGCCAACTAACATCCTCTAATTGTTGCCTCTTCAACAAATTCACTACCACCTGAGAATCTGATTCACAAATGATCTGTCTCCACCCAAGAGCACAACCACGCTCCATGGCACACAAAATGGCAAGAGCCTTCATCACATTGTTAGAGTACCAGCCCTTATAAACAGAAAAGATAAACTCAACAGTCCTAGAACTAGTTTGCCCAACACCTCCAATACCAACATGGCCAAGATTTCCACGAGAAGAACCATCTGTGTTAATGCAAATAGGTTGTTAAAGTTTAAAAAAGAGGTTGATTAGAAATTGTAAAAAAATATTAAAACATATTAAAAAAAAATTAAAAAATGCATGATGCACAAGAGGAGAGAGTCCTCTTCAAAACGATATAATTTGTTTTTTCAAAATGATTAAAAAAATAGACAATAGTTAATGTCCAATGAAAACTATCAAATTCTGACAAGTTTGAGTTTAAAATGTTATTACGAGAAAAATATACATCAAAATTTCAAAAAAAAATTCCATGCACTAGATATTGAAGTTTTTGAAAGAGGAAAAAATGGGTTTTACAGGGACCTGAAACCACAAATTTTACAAACAAAAGAAAAGATCATCAAAGGCCCCATAAATAGAGAGGCTGTAGAGAGGACAACAAAATGACAAAGCCACAGCCACCAAAAAAAAGGCCAGCAAGGGCCATAGAAAAGACCCAAAAAGACCAGACAAAATGCCCGCAGCAACTAAACTTGGGACTTTAATATTTATGTTGTCTCAGCTTCCATGTCGTTCATTTCCTGAACCCCCCTCTTTAAGATCTGGACCATCTGGGTAGTAGGAGGTGCTTTCCTCTTAAGGTTGGCACAGGTCCTCTTCGATATTCCTTGGTCCTCATTCTTGCTTTTATCCTTGTCCTCTTCCAGATCAACAACCAGTGAGCCATGTTGCGACTTTTCCAACTTTTCAGACATTGCATTGTTCCACAACAGTTTTCATATTTTTTTTTAGTTTAACAATTTCAACTTCTAGAGTCTTATACTTGTCCTCAATGCCATCATCTCCCGTTCTAGTATTGTTCTTTTTCCGTTTTCCTTCTTCATTGCTTAGCGCAAACAACTTCAATTCTAGTTCTTCCAACTTGCTATTTAGAACCCTATTTCTAAGATTAAGATCATTAATTTCTTGATAGGCCCATTTCATAACCCTGAAAAATATCGCCAATGCGACTTCTAGTAGAGGCAAGGATATCTCTAGACTGATCCCGGTCTAAAATGAGGTTAAAAGCATCTGGGTTAGGGGAGCTGGGAAATCTAGATATTGAAGTTAATCTCTAGAGGCACTATATATTGAAGTTACCTATTTGGAGAAAAAAAAATAGGGGAAAATGAATTTTTTTTCCATTTGTTTCTTGACGTCAAATGAACATCACTTTTTCTTGAAATTTTTAGCATTCCAAAATCTACTCTTCAATTGATAAAAAATAATCAATTTTTTAAAAAAAAAAATCAAATTTAAAAAAAAATATATGAAAAATTACAGGATTAAACTTCATCAATATTTCTACCTTTCATTCATTTACATCATTTTGAAATTCAAAACATAAAGACCACTTTTATGTGGTCGAAGTTCATAATTTTTTTGTTGTTAACTAATTACTTTATAAAGTGTAACACAGGTTTGTGCTTTTAAACCCACTTATAATCAAACTAACAATGTGGATTTGTCTGAAGATCATGATGTGCATGAGCATATTAAGGGTGTTAAGAGTGTTGATGTGCATGAAGTGAATATCATTTTGTGGGTATTCTTAATGATAATTTGATATAGGTGATTTCATTCATTCTCATTTTAACTTTTATATTATGTCATGTGTGATGTTTTCATTCTCATTTTTTTATATTATGTCTTGTGTGTGGTTTTTCATTCTTATTTCACCTACTATGTTTCATATTGTGTCTTATCCCCTTAGAACTTGTATGTCTCTTCTATGTTGTTTCTAATGGATGTCATGTTTTCCACATTGTGGAGTATCCTCTTTATGTCACTTATCTTAATGCGGTTCATCTGATCCTACATATTATTATGATTACGCTTACAAATTATGATATCATGCTTACATTTTTATATATTCACACTTTATATGACATTGTTTCATGCTTTGTGCTTTCATGATGACACCTTACATGGCACATATCTATGTTTACATAAATTCCTATTGAGTATTTTGGCTATTATCACTTGATCATCATTTAGTCACATTGTTGTCGATTATTGTGTACACTTTCATGATTGCATGTTGTTTATCTCATACTTATCATGATGATATATGTGAACCTTTGACATGATAATTGAGTTTTACATGATCATTTTATATTTTCTATACTCCTTCAATTACTATCATTGGGTTCATACAACCAACTATGATGGGCATACAATATCCCTAATACATTATTTTTGAAAAGAAGTAGAGATGTTGAATATGTTTCATACACTAATCTATGAGAGGATATATGTGCAAAAATTAAATTGATCATACAATTACAAGGAAATAAACACAAAAAATAGTATACAATAAAAAAAAACTACATAAGGAAAAGCCTCTCAAAATTAAACCCCACAATCTGAAGAATCAGTGTATTATTCAGTAATCAATGGTTACAATACACTTACAAAGTCTAAGTCTTTCAATGAGTTTCACCAACAAGAGATCTCTAGAGCAATTCTAAAAACATAATAATACCTATACAATTCATTATTTCAACCACTAATGCATGTGAGAGTATTAATAAGCACATAAAAAAGTAGATATGCAATACTATGGGCCAAGAAAACAATACAAAAAGTGCCCAAGAAAGACTAATAAAACCATATTTTTGGAAACACCGCCCCCCCAAAACCTTGCCGCCTTTATGCAAGGAACCTTTAGCTCCATATGAGGGGGGCCTTTGGGCCCATTTGTCATTGAGAATATATATTACACATAATATTGCAAGGTTGAAACACCTTAACAATTTTGGTGGATTTTTCACAACCTTACAACACTTTATTTTATTTATGATGGTTCCAACACAACCCTATGTTGATTACTCATGCTTATGATATCTCCTTTACAACTGAAAATTAGTTTCTTTTGTTGGATCATTAGCAACCTCATATAAATTTTCTTTTGGTTTTGCATGCACCTTTAAGCCTGCATCTTTATTGGCTCCTTTGCAACAACATCCCTCTCTCTTTTCTTTTGGTTTAGCAAGCTCCTTTGTACCCTCACATTTATGTTGACTCATTTGCAACCCTCAACTACTCATGAAATTTTATGCAGATCTTTATCTATGTCCATATCTCTTATACATGTGTTTGCTATTTACTTTCATGTTGATTGTTTGTTTATTATGACATGTACAATTTGTTATTGATATCCACATCTTTCATATATGTGCTTGTTATTTACTTTCTCGTTGCATCCTTAGCACTCTCACCAATTCATTTTACATTAACTTTGACTAATTGTCCCAATAAAAATAAACTACTATTTGAGTGACATAATATTGTTGGAGAGTTGGCATATAAGTTGTACTTTATCAAATTTCAAGTTTTGATCATTCTCGACTCAACCTTCACCTTTGGTGTTTCTTATCCTAGGTCAAACCTATTGTTGTAGTTCAACTTGGTATACAAATTGCACCTCATCAAATTTTGAGTCCATATCCCTCAATGGTTAGATCCAAAATTCACCTTTCCTATACTAGGTCAAATCCCACAATTATAGTTCTTAACCTACTTCAAAATTGCATGTGTAATTTTAATCACCAAATTTTGAAGCTCAAATTTAAATATGGACTCAAGGAAACTCACTTCCATCTAGCATTTGCCTACAAACTTATACATGATACATTCAAATTGTGACACTAGAGTATTATAGAAATGACAAACCCTAATTCAGCTTAAACCATCATTAATTAGATCACTTATCTATTCAAAAGCATTTTCAAGTGTCTAAAAAATTATGTTAGATCATTATGACAACATAAGTATCTACATTTCAGATGACATATTTACCAATTTACTCAAAATCATCAAATTGACACTAAAATAACAAAAAAGAAGTAAGCTGATAAATTTGATAAAACTTAACACTATTAAGTTGCCTACAAAACTTAGCACTATTAACTCTTTAAAATATTTTGAAGCACCATTCAAAGCAAATAACATAACTAATTTATAAAGACCAAAAATGTAGTATTCAAGATCATATCAAAAATCCAGAACCACAAATGCTGGGTCAACACTATATATGCAGGGATCGCTTCTACTGGTAGAAGTTTGAGGCAGAACAAAGCGCATGTCATGTCTGAATGAACTCTATCGTCATTGTCAGACTGATTAGGTAGGTATCTAAAACTAAGCATTTTATTTCTTTTCACTATTTCTCCCTATTTCAGATGCCCACATGTGCCGTGCGAGAGACATTTCATTTAAGAAATTCCTTAAAGAGACTTAAATGGATGCTGTACGCGACAATGAATCTAAACCTTCCATCGCCTGGTTATTTGAGCCTCCATTACAATGTAATACTTCTTTCCCTCAGTTGACGCGTATGTAGGCTTTTAATCAAGCGGCGCAACCCCTTACAGCTGTTCGAACTGTACCTGTGCATTCCCTGCACTCTTGCACTTACACTGATTGGCAAGCACAATGTAGGAGTTATAATCTATCTCTTGCCAAACAGAACTAACATATGGATTTACTACCAAATCAACTTTCCAAATTTGTTTCTATTTCTTCATCCCAATATCTGAAAACCAATACTAAAAGTTCAGGGACACTAACCCGACCGAACACAAATCAATGCAATTTCTATCAAAACTCATGCATAGCCGAAGATTTCTTGCGACGAGAAAACAGCTGCCGGCAAAGGCGTGTCACAAAGCTCTTTTTCGTATCACCCTGTTTTTTGCTCAGATCTTCATCATAACTGTAATCCCCACCAATTTCAAGGTTCCGTTTTCCATTCGAAATATGCCCAAATTTTTGGTTTGGCACATCTACATCTGGGCAGAAGCGAGCGTATTTCATAGACTGGGTTCCAATGGCAGCACAAAAGATTTCCTCCTCTGTTACTTGAGAAAAATCCCCACTAGCGGCATTAGAAGGATGAGGAGAAGAATGGGTGAGCCAGGACATGTAAACATCTCTCATTCCACCAATGCCTCTGACATCCTCTTTTTTAGAAGAGGAGCTGCGCTCCCTCATAGCCATGGCCCTCTGCACTGCAGCGCCCAGCCTATGACCACAAAAACTTTCTCCACCCTTGTCGTCTGACATTCCTTCGGCCGTACCCGCAGAAGCAGCGACGGAGCTTTCGGCGCCATTAAAGAAAGTGGAAAGGCCTTGAGGATCGCTGTGCATTCGACTGTGGTGCAGCCGGGAATATGTCTTCATTCTCGATTAATAGCTCTCTGCAACGCACTAATATGGCTGTAGATATGTAAATAATATCTCCTCCAGCAACCTCCAAGGATTTTTTCTGCCACTTAGAACCATATGAGTGGACAATGGATACTGCAAAATATAGAGACTTTTGGTGAAACCGTCCTTTTATGTATTTAATTTCCTGTCTGAAAAGGCCTTACGTGTATCTATTACATTTACTCCATTGTCTTTAATGTCTATCCTTACCAGGGAATTCATTTCGTTGGGATGCATTGGCGCTGACGCAGGAAATACCCTTTGTCTACCTTGGAGTCCCCCCAACTCAACGACCTCTTTTTCTTTTCGTTTTGAAAAGGGGAAGAGCACCGCTAACCGTTATAGTTCTAATAACCGTTCACTCTAGGACACCTCACCACCTAAAAACTTTTATATTTAAGTCATTGGGTCAATAAATATTTACATTCTACACTAATACATGTTCACTAGTAGTTGACCAAAAAAAGGAAACAATTAGTGATACATATCTATTTCTAATGGCAAGTTGCGCAAAATAACTCACATTTACATTTATATTTTTTTTTTAATGTTTACAATTACCACTCTATGCAAGTGGCCCAAAACTTAAAATGTATTGCATCTACATATACATGTGCTCAGTTAATGGTGCCTAATATGTCATAATATAAAACAACTATAAACTTTATGAGCTATCAATTGCACTTTTTTCCACACTTCCTTTCACACCTTCATGCATTAACTCCATCTACTATTGGTACCTACACATAAGTAAACGGTGTAAGGCTGTCCAATAAACAAAAATATAAATATTAAATCAAATGTAAAATTGAATTCATTCAAGCCACTTAGAAAAGACATAAATGACAACTGCAATATGAAATGATTGATTGTTTCCCATGTATATTCAAATTTGAAAATCAACCACCACAAATAAATGCACTGATTTTCCACATTCAAATAATTTTATAAGAGGGAATTTTTAAGGTCATTTTCATTAGGAATTCTCCTATGTTTCCACTAAATATCCTCAACAAAACTCAAAGTTTAGAAAGACAACCTCTACACATTCCTAATTAAAAGGCACTTATTCAGGTTGGTACACCCAAAATAACTAAATTCATGTTTTCATAAATCAATATATGTTTTATATATATGTACTTGGTGTCTAAAATATTTTGAGACATACAAATTATACTATTTTTGGTCAACTATAAAAAATCATAGGGTCCAAATTTATAAAAATCAACATTATTCATTTTTCAATCATATCACAGTTGCATCTTTCTCACTTGCATTTTATCATTCATGTTAAGCTTTCCAACTGCATACATCAAATATAATAACAGTAGCATTATCCATTTTTTAATCATATCACAGTTACATCTTTATCTTCTGCATCTTATCATTCTTGTTAAGCTTTCCAACTACATACATCAAATACACATTGAAATCTTTATCTCCTGCATCTGCTCATTCCTACTTACAGTTTGTTGCATTTTATCATCATTTATTTATATGGCGTCCAAGGTTTCATTGAAATGATGTCTTTCACTTTATACTATGAAATCATTACATAGAATGTGAAATAAATAGATCATTCTCTGATTTTATTTTGAACCCCTAGTTTATAATCATGAAATTTAATGGGTATAGGGTTATTATCCCAATTTTTTGACTAGTTTCAGGATATATATAGATGTATATATATGTACATATATATACACATCTATGTATAGACGCACATATCTATATATATACATACACATAGATGTATACTCATGACACATGTTATATGTTACATCACAATCCTAAGTCTTCGAGACCATGCATGTTTATGTTTAGAACTATTATTGACAAACATGTTTATGCTTCATTGCCATGTAATGTTGATTATATTGGTTATGCATCAACTCCATCTACAATTGCTACCCGTACAAACAATAAATTATCACAATGACAAACATGTTTATGCTTCAATGACATGTAAATCTGGTTATATTGGTTATGCATCAACTCTATCTACTATTGCTACATGCACAAACAATAAATTGTCACAATGAAAAACATGATTTTGCTTCAATGACATGGCATGTTGATGTAGGAGCATCCAGGGTGTACGAGCTATCTTGCATCAATTGTGATTGTTTTCCTTTCAATAAGGGATGAATCAGCTTCAATTAGTTAAGTATGGAGGTTAGCAGGAGTTCAGGCTTTTGGATGTAACAGACGAACATCGACATTCAGTGTTAATGACATTTGAAGAATTGGCTCATCAGCGGGAGATGGCAATTTCAAAGTGTAGTAACATAAAAAGTAGCCTTTTCCCTTGCTTGGTTTGATAATTGATATTAGAGTCTTGGAGTGGTGCTGTAATGTGTTGTACACATTCACACTATTCTAGGACCTTTATTTTATTAAAATATTCCTTAACTAATCCTTTCCAAAGGTGTTGTAAAGTGTTGTAACACACTTTCATACTTTTCTAGGACATATTTGCTTAATTAAGCCTAATTGCCCCCTTTCTGAATAAAATGTACATAATGAGAACCTTCTTTAAGTGTTGTAAAGTGTTATAAAACACTTTCATATTTATCTAGGTGGCCATTAATTAATTGAGGGTAATTGGAGTAATTAACCCCCTTTTAATTGAAATTTACACCTTAATTTTGATAGGTCTTGAAGATCTATCGTGACAGTTATAATTTAATTAAAAAATATTTCATTGGGAAAATTTTGGTCATGGTAAGTTGAGCCAAGACCCATTCGCCCTTGATGGCGAATGGGTCCTCCCTTAATAGGACCCCCCTTTCTCATTTGATCTGGAATGGATTTTTAACCCTCTTTCAATCCCTTGGGGTTAGGTCGTGGTAAACTATGCCAAGACCCATTCGCCCAAGGTGGTGAATGGGTCCTCCCTTTTTGAATTTCATTTTGGTGAGAATTTAATGATGCTTCTTTCCAGATCTGATGTCATCCTTAATTCTTTGAATTCCGGGGTTAATCTCTTAATTTAGTATAAATAAGGGGTTAATTCACATCATTTTCACCTAGCAATTTTATGAGACATCCTAGCAATTTTAGGAAAGCATTATAGAGCACTTCAAGAGCATTCATAAGGCATTTGAAGGCATATTTCAAAAACTTATTGCAGAAAATCAATATCATATCATCATGTCAAGGGTTTGATGCATGCAATCATGTTGTTGAGCTAAGATAGCTAAAGTTGCATTGAGAATCCATTTACAAGCACCATTTCACATCCAAGATCTACATTCTTCATGGTCACTACATGTTAGATTGAAAATTTGCATTACAAGACATCATCGAAGGTGACATTATTTGTGTTACTTCATGTTTCATGCTTCATTCCTTCATTTCATCATTTGGTTTAATTACCTAAAAGGGTTTTGATTGATGCAAAGCCCCCATTTACTAAAAAATCAACAAGTTTTTTCTACCCTTGAGTGTGTGATTGTAGATTTATAGGCTAAAATCTATCAAGTTGAGCAAGATTTGGAGCGAAGTTGTCAAAGTTGAAAAAGTTGTGATTCAAAGTGCAAGATCAGAGAAAGAGCTCTACAAAATTGCCTATAGACTTCCAAAACTTGATAATAGGGATTTTAAGAGTGCAAACATCAAGGAACGAGACCTTGAAATCATCTTTTTGAAACCCTAAAAGGACCCATTTTCCACTGAAGGAGAACAAGTCCTCTGTAGCTCAAAAACAACAACTTTTTGGCTAGGTACACAACTTTTTATGCTCTAAAAACATCCCTTGTAGTTGCTATAATAGTTAGGTAGCATTTTTTATTGTTATTTGCATCTTATTTTACACATAATTGAGTGTTTAGGGTCTTAGAAAAATTAGTGGTGGATTCTCTTGTTCACGAATTTGGGTCTACCTTATTTTTCCCCTATACACAAAGATATCATGTTTCATGTCTCTTTGACATACCGATGGAAAAAGCAACAGTAATAAACGGTCACAGAGAATTCACATTGGAGGGAAGCTCATACATCAGTAGGATGACATCCAAAGTCCCTTCGACATAGCGATAAGCATTTCACAACAAGCGGTGGATTATTGCGAAGGTTCCTTATCAAATTGATAGGTGATTTTTTATGTGACTTGGTAGTGAGTCCCTTTGATACTATGACAAGGTGGCGGTGTTTGTGATGGTTGGTGTAATCATATCAGATAGACACATCATTTACGACAGGATGAAGATACAAGTCTCTTTGACATTCCAATAAGCCTTTTGGTGGAACATCAAAGTGAGTCCCTTCGACATGCCAAAGAGATTGGACCCAAAAGAGTGTGATAAAGGAGGATGATGGCATTAGCAAGACATATGGAGGTGAGTGACTGGATTCAATATACTAAGACGTATAGGTGACGTTGGTTGTACGAAGATGATAGGGATGGCACTCAGGCAGTTCAGACAAATCGATCAAGGCTCCAAGCATTATCAAGGAGACAAATATGTTTTGATAGGAGGTCTTGAGGAGTCTTTTCATCATCTCAAAGGGAGCTTCATTGACGAGACCTGGCCATATTTGGGTGAGAGGATTTGAAGTCCCCTCAATATTGCGATGGCGAAAAAGTGGACGAAAACATGAGTAGGTCGATGGCAATAGATGAACGAGTTAGGTGGCAACACATGGCACAGTGTTATCCATTGATTTTACATCTTTGTTGTGAATCAACGTGATTTTGGTCAGTGATTGGCGTTGGCCTAATGATGAAGCATAGATTCAAAGATGATTACCTAGTGTGAATGAATAGGAACAAAGTGACTAATAACAAGGTAACTACCTACGAGATCTCAGTGTTCATTGGATGATGAGGTGATACTAAGACAATAGGAGTGAAGCCGACTTGAAGGAGTATAGATATATCAAGATAGAGAGATAGAGAAGGTGGTTGGTTGGGAGAAGAGAGCTGGCAAGGAAGTGAGAGAGGCTAGGCTAGGGAGAGACTTGATTGTAAGGTCATGAGAACTTAGAGCAGAGGTAGGCTCAGATTTGTATATTTACAAATGATGTATTCAGGAAGCCCATATGATAACAGTGTAATGTTGTAATGTCATTTTCATTAATAAAAGAAAGTATTTGCTTTGGTTCATGCATTTTTTCTATGCAAACCTATGTTGTTGTGGTGGGTTTTAGCTTGTAAGGGGAGTACCCTTCATCAGTGGTATTAGAGCCAGAAGATCTTGAGAGTGTAGAGTATGCACTAAGACTTGCGAGTGAAGAGTGGTGACGAGTGATGTAGTGAATTTGCAAGAGAGAAAGTTGTGGGAAAGTACATGTTTTTTGTAGGAATGAAAGCGGGTTTGTAACTACTATCTTCCAAAAGAGATAAAGTTGGGTAGAAGGTGTAGAGTTCCTCCATTGAGAGAAGGTGGGTAGAGAAATCATCTTCTAGAATCTTTCTTGGGAAGAGGATAGTTGTGTGAGAGATATTGTTGCAAGGAGTACTTGTAACTATAGAAGGTTTGAAGCTTTCTTGTTAAAACATTGAGAGTGTGTGGAAAGTGATTGACGAAGTGTGCAGGTGAATAGGATGAAGAAAATATTGCAAAAGTATGTTTCGAGGATAACATGAAAGAAGATGGTAAGATTATAACAGAGGAAGAGAAGCCAAAATAAAGTGCATAAATCAAAGATGAAAATGATGTTGCAGCAGTAGATGAATGTCCTTTGGAGGACTTGAAAGTGTTGGAAAATGATGGTGCAATTGAGAGTGAAGGAGAAAAAGATAGGGCAATAGATAGTGGTGAGAAAAAGGTTGTACAAAAAGAGGTAATACGCAATATTTTTCATTTTTATGATGAAGATGAGAGTGTATTTTGTGTAGATGATAGAGTTATGGTAGAGGATAATATTGATTCATATTTTGTTAAATTTGACAAAGATGGTGATTTGCATACATTAGATAAGTTGGTTCAAACAAAGTTTGCTAGTGAAGTTTGGTGTGTAGAAGACTTGTATGGTGTTGTATAGTTAAGTGCATGTGATAATTGGTGGAGGTTGATGGACTATTATGGCATTAATCCCACAAGATTAGAGGTGAATAAAAGATGCATTTAGAGGAGGTGGTCAGGTTATGGTGGAGTTGATTCCACAAAAAGGAAGAGGAGTAAAGAACAAATTTTTTAGAGGAGGAGATTGCTTGTCCCAGCTAAGTGTTGGAAAAAGAGAAAGCAGAAGCAATTGCGGGTACCAATTTTAGAAATGGGATTGGATAAGGATTGCTTCTATTCTAAAAGGGTGGCACTACCACTCAACCCCATTTTGTGAATCCGTATTTACAAAATTCTTCCTACCTTGGGTGTTTGATGCAGGAGCATCCAGGGCATATGAGCTATCTTGCATCAATCTATGATTGTTTTCCTTTCAATAAGGGTTGAATCAGATTTAGTTAGCTAATTATGGAGGTTAGCAAGAGTTCAAGATTTTGGATATAATAGATAGAAATCAACATTTAGTGTTAACGACATTTGGTGAATTGGCTCATTGGCGGGAGATGGCAATTTTGAAGACACCATGTTTCATGTATCTTCAACATACTAATGGCGAAAGCAACATCAATAAATGGTTACAGAGAATTCACATATGAGGGAAGCTCATACATCAGTAAGACGACATTCAAAGTCCCTTTGACATAGCGATAAGCATTTCATGACAAGCAGTGGATGGTTATGAAGGTTCCTCATCGAACGAATAGGTGATTTTTGGTGTGACTTGGTGGCGAGTCCCTTCGATACTACGACAAGGTGGCGGTGTTCATGATGGTTGGTGTGATCATATTGGATAGACACATCATTTTTAGTAGGACGAAGATACAAGTCTCTTTGACATTATGATAAGCCTTTTGATGCAACATGTCAAAGTGAGTCCCTTTGACATGCCAAAGAGATGGGACCTAATAGAGTGTGATAAAGGAGGATGATGACATTAGCAAGACATATGGTGATGAGCAACTGGTTGATATACCAAGACGTACAAGTGACATTAGCTATACGAAGATGACAAGGATGACACGTAGGCAATTTGCACCACTCTGTCAAGGCTGCAAGCATTATGGGGGAGACAAACATGTTTCGATGGGAGGTCTTGATGAGTCTTTGACATCCTGAAGGGAACTTCATCGAAGGGAGGATTTGAAGTCCCCTTGATACTACGATGGTGGAAAGGTGGACAAAAACATGAGTAGGTCAATGGCAATAGATGAAAGAGTTAGGTGGCAACACGTGGAATGGTGTTATCTGTTGATTTCACATCTCCATTGTGAATCAACATGATTTGGGTCACCAATTGGAATCAACCTAACGATGAAGCATAGATTCGAAGACGATTACCTGGTGTGAATGAATAGGAACAAAGTGATTGATAACAAGGTAACTTCTTGGGAGATCTCAGTGTTCATTGGATGATGAGGTGGTACTAAGACAACATAAGTGAAGACGACCTAAAGGAGTATAGATATATCAAGATAGAGAGATAGAGAAGGGGGTTGGTTGGGAGAAGAGAGCCAACAAGAAAGTGAGAGGGGTCATGCCAGAGAGAGACTTGACTGTAAAGTCATGAGAGCTTAGATCAGAGGTTGGCTCAGATATGTAGATTTGCAATGATGTGTATAGGAAACCTATATGATGGAAGTGTAATGCTGTAATTCCATTTTCATTAATAAAATAAAATATTTGCTTTGACTTATGCATTTTTACTATGTAAACCTATGTTGTTGTGGTGTGTTTTAGCTTGTAATGGGAGTACCCTTCGTCACATGTATAGTGTTATTGTCTTAATTTTTTGACCAGTTTTAGGATTACACCATGCATTACCTCTTGGTTTTAAGAAATCTCTACCCATCATTTCTCTTTACACTTTGTAGACAATGATATGGGTTAATCTATTTCCCTCCACTTATCTTGTCAATTTGGTATCACTATATGGATGTTGTGTATATGGTTTCATTATATTGTTGGAGAGAAGGGGGATTCATTTCCCTTGAGACTCTCAGGTCATAGAAGAGCCTAAGGGAACGACTACCATAAACAACCTTAGAATACCTAATAAGCTAAAAACGAAGGGAAAATAGGGTTATGTTTCCCTTATGTTTTATGACAAGAGTTTTCTGGAACTAGGTGAGGAAACCACAAAGGTCCTAGACTATAGACCAAATGACTCTCTACTAGAGGACGAAAACATGGGTGTCAAACTTCAACACACCATGCTAGAGTCTTAGAGATACGCTCGTGTCCTAGATAGATAGAGGGTTAAGTAGCAGCTAGAAATACACAAAGTCTACTGAAAACTCGAATGTTTTGATTTTAAAGTTTGATAAAAATATGTGAAAATGCAAAGTACAACAAGAAGAATACTTTAACTAGAAAATATAAACTATTCTAATGGTGAAATGAAGAAGAAGAAATAAGAAGAATACCAACTCACTCAAGGCCCAATTCTCCAACTAAATCCAAGCAAGTGAATAGCATCTACACACACAATAACAAGAAAAATGTTGGGGTTGTGTTTTGGAACTTTCCTCACTCAAGTCTCCATTTAAGATTTTCCACCTCCATGGACAACTAATAGACCATAGGATGTAGAAAAGTAATAAAGGAGTATATAGAATGGACAAAGAAGTAGAGAGCAATGGAAATCTAAATGTTGCTATACAAGTAAATGCAAATAAGCAAATATTCACAATATCACCTCCCTTTCTATGAGTTCTGAAGGCTAATAGAGAAAGGAGAAGAACAAGATCACCACACCAACAAAGTAGAGCTTCAACAACCTGCAATAAAAATGTGCTAGAACTATAGGAACAATGTGGAAGTGAAGAGAGAGAAAAGGAGTGAAGCACGAAGTGAGAATGAGCTAGAGAGTGAGAGAGAATGATCAAGAGAATTTATAGAACCAAGAGAACTTGAGAGAGTGAAAGAATTATGTTCAAATGAACAAATTGGAGATAAATAGTCATTATCAATGGTCAAGATTCAAAGAGGGATGTTATGTTTGTGGTTGGTAGAGAATCATAATTTCCCTAATGTTTCTTGACATAGGAATCTTGTCAGGATGAAAGTGTGACTCACAAACGTCTGTGCAGTGCGTATGCATCCAATGTAGAAATTCCCATGACCAATGCCAGACGATAGGGACACATGTGAAAAGTAAAGAAAATGCAAATATTTTTTGCATTATTAGACTTGTAAGGCTAAAATGAGGGTAAATTAATGGGAATTTGCATGTGGTGATAATTTACACCATTACATTTTTCCCCCACTTTAGCGAGCATATGCGTCGATGTCGTTGAGGAAGAAGAACTTCCATCCAACATACCTTGATGTGAAAGAGGGAGCTCCACCAAGATGTGAAGGTGACATGGGTCTTTGATCTTGCAAAGCTAGTTGTAGTCTCACCACAAACATGTTAGGCTATAGAAAAACATGTTAGGAAGAAAAGATAATCATAATGGACACAATTTCATAAGACACAAGGAGACACAATTTTGACACAAGCCAAAACATATTAAGACATAGTCTAATTAGATAAAATACAAGACACACACTGATCTGATAGATAAGCCTATGGCTGCTACAAACTATGTTGCAAGACAGTCACCAAAAAGGTGGGTCTAGTTAGGTTTCCCCCAAGCTAGACACCAAGATATAAGGCATTAGACACCAAGACACATGATGCCAAATATCAAATAAAAGACACAAAGGAATCCTCAAGACATCAAGACATCAAGCAATCCATTTTTAGAAACCAATTTTTAGAAAGGGGTTCTTTCAATAGGGAACCCTTCAAGACATCAAGACACCAAGGGGGCCTTTTGAAAGAACACACCATTTGAAACACACAATTTTCCACAAGTTATTTTTTCATCAAGGAATGCTTTTGAAAGATCTTTCATCAAGGAATCTATTGGAAAGAATTCTCCTTTTTCAAAGGAAAATTTT